>JAIKVE010001262.1:0-12727 GCA_024679115.1 Phytophthora pistaciae
CCCGCTGTCACGCACGATGCCCCCTCCTGGACAAATTGCTGCTCGCCCTGAAGGCCCCACCACTCAAGCGTACACTCCGCCCGGGGCCAACCAGCAGCCCACGGCGCCGCCGTCCTCCTTGCTTCTCTCGCTGCTGCCAGCCCCGACAACGGACATCCCGCCCGGGGCTACCTGGAGTCCAGGTCGTCGTTCGTCCGCTCCATCCTGCTGCCACTAGTCCAAGACACAGCCAAGACACAGCCACCACTTCCGTCGATGTTGTTTTTTGCTTTGTGTTTTTTTTCAGTGTGTACCACAATATCACCGTTAAAAATAATATATCAAATCCTAGAATTGTTCGAGCCTAGTTTTCGGACATGAAATTGTCCGAACCTGCACGGTATGGAGGTTTCGAGCCAAAACAGTTGCGAGAACACGATTGTGGCAAAACATCGTTTGAGCTTCTAACAGTACCGGACACCATCGAGCCCCGCTGAGCGACCTATAACTATTTTACATGGGCAGACAAAAAAATCAGCATAAGAAGTAAGAAGAGTTGAGCATCAGCACATTGCTAGAAGACGAGTTACCGTTTTTAGTATCGCCGTTCCTGTTTCACCAGGTTCAGATTTGAGACCACGCAAAACAAAATGATAGATTCCGAAAAACCTACTTTTTGAGTTAACTTCGTCAAACGAAAACACGTCTTACAGACGTGTTTTCGTTTGACGATTCTGTCCGCTCATAATCGCCCCAAGAGAGTCCAAAATAGTTAAAGGAAGTGACTGCGTTCCCCGACTGGGGGCTATACACTATATAAAATTATTCGGATTTCATAAAACGTACGCAAAGCGAGCGCAGCGAGCCGATCCCCGCGCGAAGCGCGGTAGGGTAAAACCCAGCGAGCGGAGCGAGCAGAACCCCGCGCGTAGCGCGGTAGGGTTTTGTGCCCCACAGTGAAGGGTTATTGGGCTGAGGCAGGGGAACAGGTAAGCCCCCGACTAGAGTATTTTATCCGGTGTAAACGACGCTTTCAGAACTGTTTTGAAGATCAGGTGGGGACCTGATTTTAGCTGGCAAAACAGGTTCGGGCTCGAAAACTTTACCTACCGCGAACACGACCTAAGAAATCCATCTTAAACTTTTTCCAAAATCAGCTTTCATCCTTGGTTTACATGCAAAGCGCTTTAGCTCCATGCAATACAGTGTTTCAGGAACTGTGCGGTATGGCGCTTTGTAGATGAGCGAGGGCGATGACGGTAACTTGGATAGAAAAATGTGGTATGCCAGCTGACAACGCATACAACACCCTTCTTGTGTTAGACCAGCAACTAGAAGCTTCACACTGCCAATAATGCTTCAGGAGTACTAAGGTTGGAACGGGTACTAAATTTTTAGTGGAGAGTGGGGCACTATTAGAGGGTGGGGCACAATTAGAGGTTTTACAGTACCTGCGGGAATCACTCCACTGATACAATTGACCATCTTTTATACAAATTTTCATTTTTGAGTCACATTCCTGAACTTCCGCGTCTTATTCAAGGATGTTTTCCTTTTTCTAGTTTAAAACCTACTACTACTGTTTGCTTATGCTTTGCGTTGATTTAGCTTCCTGTTCAATTTTATTGGGTTTGTTGCAAGATAGAATTAGGACCGAGTTTAGAATAACCGTTGGCGTTGCTCTTAGAAGCTCAAACGTTGTTTTGCCACAATCGTGTTCTCGCAGCTGTTTTCGGGGGAAGACCTGGCGATTGTACTGTATCTTTACGCGCCGCACAGCTAAAAAAAAAAGCTATCCACTTCAAGATTTCAGCGCAGCTACGCAATTGCTACGCTAGACGTGTCGAACCAGCCCGACGCAACTCGCGCCACCACGAAGGAAGCTCAACCGGGCCAACTTTGCGCTAAGTGGGAGCTCCACGAGAAGTTTGATCTCCTCGAGCGCTTCGTGGACGCACGCAAGGTACCGGCTCGCACTGCGCGTATAGCGCGTCGAAGGCGCCTACATCCATTCGGAAATGGTCTCGACAGAGTGATCGATTCTCCGACGCGTGGATAGCTGCAAAGAACCTCCTCCCGTCCGTTGTTGTAAACCCCAGCTTCCTCACGACGCCATCATGCTGCTCTTTCCGCGTAGAGTGCCCAAAGAGTAGAGGGGCACACACGACTACGAGAAGCAGCAACAGCTCAAGAACGGAGTCCAGTTGGTGTCTGTAAGAGCGCCTCTGCTGATGTCCACAAAGGCCAGCTTCTTCGGAAAGTTACAATGAAACTACGTTTTGCCTGCGAACACGAAAAGAGCTAAATATTCTTCTTGATTCTTTGCGAAAAATAGGTGGCTCGGTAGAACAAGCCCAGAAAATGAGTTTGATCAAAACTTTACCTACCGCGAACACGAAGCAGCAACAGCTCCAGAACGGAGTCCAGTTGGTGTCTGTAAGAGCGCCTCTGCTGATGTCCACAAAGGCCAGCTTCTTCGGAAAGTTACAATGAAACTACGTTTTGCCTGCGAACACGAAAAGAGCTCTTAGCCTTTTAAAGCTAAAATCGCCGATTAACAACTTTTCAGTTGTTAATCGACGATTTTACTTTATTCCAGAATTTGACGGGTCGCGAGCAAGTGTCTGCCAAGGGTCGCCTCCAAGGATCTCCGGGCCATTGACCTTAGGAGGCACTCTTCCTTGGTTACGCGCAGCGACTCTTTCTGCGTAGCACTAGACTCCAGTAGATGCAGGTAGATCAGTAGCGAAGAAAGTTTGCTTCAGAGATGGCAGTTTGCAAAGTGAGGAATATATTTGATCAGTCAGTAATGTTGTGTTGCACTGAGGGGGAACCACCAAGGTGAAAACCCCTCTTGGCCCCAGTGGACACTGCAGGCTACTTCACGTAGCAGGGAGCGGCCTTGAGCTTCAGGGTGACGTCGCGTCCCCAATCTTCTTTGGCCTTCACTGCTCCCCATGTCCACGGCCTCAAACTCACAACCTTCACTCTTTTCTCCTTTCTGCACTTGAACCTCAACTAACTGCAACACGCAGTTCACATACTTGAATACAATGCCACACTTGACTTCACTATACCAACGAGGCCACAACTGAAGTGATCTTCTTGTTCAACCGTTGCTGCACTTCGCCCACGGCAGCCAGCTCTCGCACCAAGCATGAACACGGTCGAACACCAGGCCATCAACGGGCAGAACCTCGTACTCCCACTTCACTTCGTAGTGGCGCTCCAAACATGAAAGCTCACGTGTGCCAGCAGGGGCCCTTACGGCTTGGACTTGGGCATCTCCATCTCGATGTCGATGGTGTCGTCAGCCGTGATCACGAGGCCCTGCACCTCTTCATCCAATGTTGACCAGGCAGCCTTTGTGTCCTCCACACTGAGGTCGTTGCGCAACTCTTTGAAGCGCGAAGGCCCTAGAGCTTTCGCGAAGATGTCGGCCAGATTGTCCGTGGTCGGGACGTACATCATCTGCAGCCTCCCTGCATCCACGTACTCTGCAATGTAGCGGATCACTTTGGCGTAGTTCCGCAAGCGCTTCGAGTTGCCGTTGTTCTCGATCGCTTTCAGCGTACTTTGGTTGTCACAATAGAGGGTTGTTTCAATCGTCTGCTTGACGCCCAACTCCTTCAGCAAGTCTTGTGCCCACAGCACCACCTCGGTGCACGCATACACCGCAAACAGCTCCGAGCTGCAAGTATGCATCGTCACATTGTCCTGCTTCTTGCTTCTCCAGTCAAAAGCACATCCGTTCAGCTTGATGACAAAGCCGGTCACGGACTTGCTGGTCTCCGGGCAGCGTGCATGGTCAGCATCAGCAAATGCCTCCAGCCGCAACGGCCCATCATGGGCACGGTACACCAGTCCATAGTCCTTCGTAGCCAGCGCATACCGTACAACACGTTGTGCTGCACGATAATTACCACGCGTGTACATTCGCATATCTCCCCAGAGTGCGAACAGCGTTTGCCAAGTGACACGATGCGGCTCCGGATTTTGGTCCGAGCCCCACGTTGACTACCTGGATCAAACCAGATTCAGGGTTCCAGTGTGATGAACAGCCTGGATCCGCATTCGGCGCCCTGAATCAGGATAGCCGAAGTACATCCAGGCTGTATCAAGCCTGAAGACCCTGGAGGTGTACCAGTCCGGGTGAGCCTTACCCTGATCGAGCCAGTCATGCCACAAGAGCCGAAGAGATGCCCGACCAAGCTCGCCGATGCCCAAGCGGCCCGATCGAAGCCCGTGTATCCTGAATCGACCACACGTATCCCGAACGGACGACTCTCCAAGCCCCAAGATCCGACCATACAAATCCAAGACGTTAACGACCGACTAAGCCGACCGCTCAAGATCTGTTCGGCACATGGAACATTGAACTCCCTCCCAGCTGTGCTGCCGATCCTCGCTGGATCTTTGCGACTCAACCGACGACAGCCCATACTGAAACCAAGACAAAACTTCCAAGACTGCATGTTATGATTAGTGATAGCCTACAAAGATAAGACCAAACAGAGTTCGTTTTCCCTGCTACAGCGCAAGTGTCTTCGGTTGGGGGCCAGGCTATTCAGAGCTGGTTCAGACTCAAAGGAGCCTTGTGTCTTTGGTTCTCCCCCTGAAGTCAGGGCACCTCGGCTAAGAACGTAAGGGTCGTGTGTGGAGCTCTCATAGTAAGTATCAGATCAAGTTAAGGCGAGTACCTGAGCTGTCGTGCGGCCAGGGTGTGATAAGCTTTATTTCATATTCTAGTTGGGGTGTTTGTCCTGGACAGCACTGCCATTTCATATTAAGCTACTCCTAGGGCGGTTGAGGTAGTCACCACCTAGTGATTTGTTGATAGGCTACTGAGTGATAGGAAGGACTGTGTTTTGTATTGATTCGGCTATTTTCCCTCTTGATTGAGGGTGGTGCGCGATTGATTGAGGGTCTTGGACTTGCCAGTGTCCTGGTTCTACCCTCTTTGTTGACTGGTGTGTAGGGCCCACCGTCCAAGGGCCAACCAAAGAATAAGTGACGGTTGTGTGTATTGTATATTTGTGTATAACTCTGTATTGTTAAGGTTATCTCTCCGGATCCAGGCTGTGGAAGCTGCGTTCTGAAGTGTGCGTTGGCTCTGCTTCCTGGTCCTAGCGATATTATCCTGTTCCCCACAACTCACGCAGTGCAAGTCTCACGTTCGAAGACAAACGACACCCAAAGGGATTCCACAAGAAACACACGCCACCCGGGACGACACCAAGTGCTCGTCCAGGGTTGTTTCGAGGGGACAAGTCTAGATCCTTTTCGGGCCACTGTACACCTGGGCGGCAAAAGGCGTTCACCCGCCTCGCCTCACTGAAGTCACCTTCGACGGCTTCTGGAACCAAGTGGAGAAAGGATCGCGACGTTAAGCGCACCATGATCCGGAGGGCTGAAAGCTGGAAGCGTCGGCTCGAGGGCTTATGTGCTCGCGAGAAGAGCTGAAACTAACTACCGACTCCTCGTGCGGCCTCGTGCGTTGGTTTCATCTTGTGCTTCCTCCTCCAAAAAGCTATTTTCGCTCTCCTCCCGAAAATCTCCATGTAGGGATTACTTTGTGATTTCGAGGGGAGCTTAGAAGAACAAGCAGAAGAAGAGAAAAATGTTGCTTAATCTGAAGACGTACGTGGAGATGCAGCAACGCTGGGGCTTTTTGCACCCGTGGTGCCAGATACTGCACGACAGAATTAGCTACGAGTGGTCAATGCATGGTGAGCAGGAGGCCTGGTCTGACGCGAAGCGCAGTATCATCGTGGGCCCTCCCCAGAGAACGAGACAGACAGCAGTCTTCGGACTCCTCGATACAACACGAAAAAAGAGTTCCAAGCTCACTATGCGAAATTCGGGAAGCTGTGGCTCTATTGGACGCAATGTCAACTGCATCCGTCTGCCCGGAGGTATATTTTGGCAAAGTTATGCTACCTAGATCTGGAAGAACAAGGGGAAGAAGGTTTCTATGAGGACGTTCCTGTTGAGTTCGAGCTGAGGTGGTGGGAGCACTACCCATGGTGTGTGGAAGAACACGAGGAGGCCGAACCAATGGTGACGCGAGTGTTTGGGTCTTCCCAACACCAAATTGTGAGCCCGGAGTATCTGGCCGCCCTTAGAAAAATTGCCGAACTGGGTCAAAACTTAAAATCTGACGAACCTGGAGTGGACATTGAAATGCCAGTACGCTGGTCAGCAAGACTCGCCCCGTTCTCGGATATGAAGCCATGTTTCGACCCGCTTACACATGCATAGGATTGCAAGGGAGGAGTGGAAGTGCTACGACCGAAGTCCGCAGTGCCAAACAATGGAGTTGGAATCGGTCCGATGCACTTTCGTGTTAAAACCAATGATTATCGGACTTCATGATTGTTCACATTCTTCCGGGTGGTGATTATTCTGGCCCGCGACAACGTCTGGATGTCAACGTTATACTGTGACGTTCAGATGGGCTAACCTTTTTTTTATACGAAGAACCCTGCAGCCTCGCAATCTACGTTTGGACTCCTAATAACGAGCGTATTTGACAGTGTACGCCGCACGCGTGGGGTTGAAGTTGCTTCTGATCGGTCTTCGGTCTTCCGAGTCAAAACTGCTTCAGTGAGATCTGTTCAATATTCGCGACATGTGCTGAAGCATCAAGTTGAGTCGCTGTTCTCTGCGATTGCCGTTGCTCAAACAACCAGGAATTTATCAATACGCTCGCAGATGAGTTTCCATTATCCACTGAATCGTCAGCTGTGGTGGAAATGGATCGCTTACGGATTGTTTTCCGAGCGAGCGCGTGCGTCCTCTGCAGTAGAATCCTTGTCCGTGATCTCGATTAGGAGCATGAGCACTGCCGATATAGCCGTCTTTTCATCCATTTTATCTTCGAAACACCCAGTAGTAGAGCTGTTTGGTCGCCCTCATGGTGCCGTTGGTAAATGGGATGCAACGTTAAAGGCCGAAAGCACTATTCACTGGGACCTCACTGCTCGTGGACTCCATACAAAACCTCACACCCCGTTGCAGCCGAGTTCCCGATTGAATGCGTTCGGGTCTTTAGTGACGATGCGGTGAACTTCGGTGCCAGGTTATGGGCGATACGCAGTGCGACGTGGTGATCAAGAGTTGTGTATACTTGCACCTACCCCAAGCACGACCACAGCGCTCAAGTTTGGGTTTGATAGATGCCAGCTAGTGAAGGTGGCGGGTCTTCCACAATTCATCGATGTCGTAGGCGCAACGTTACGAACCTTAGTGCTCGGATCGCGGTTACCTCTAGGCGAGCTCGAATTACTTGAAAGGTGCCCCTACCTGGAAGAACACTCGCTGATCGGCAACTTGGTGGATGTACGACCCACCTTCTGTCCATTCCGTAAGGGAAAGCTCGCGCCGCCGGCACTGAATTGCGCTTGGGACGACATTGCAACGCTGGCATCGGACCTCAGCGACGACAATGTTCTGCTTACGCATTATGTTCGACGCTTACGAATTCGGTTGGTCGAGCGGGCTACTACACGGGGTCGTGGTGAAGCACCGTACAATTTTGAAGCAGATAGCAATGCATTGTGGTAAATGCTGAAGCTGAACCGACGTCTGTAATATCTAGACGTGCTTCTACCGCATGGACAAGCAGAAAGAAAAAACATGCAGTAAAGTAAGAAAGTAATCTGACGCTGTTTCTACTTCCACACTGCGTTTTCGGTCATCAACAAATATAATCTTCGGAGGCAAATATGCTGGCCAGCATATACTGATTCAATCTGCACGATGCTAACACAGGTTTAGATTGTCAGATTCAACGTTTGAAATGCAGCCTTGGGCGCTGATGAGGGTTAGGGGCCCTCGGCTAACCAGAGCACGATGTCACCTTCCCAGCTTCTCGGCATCAGCAGTGTCACCGGATGGTACACATGCGTAAAGGTACTCAATGGTTTGGCTCACCTCGAGCATGGACTCTGAGCCGCCTTCACCGCCCCTGTAGACAGTCGCCGTATGTGAACCCGCATATGTCGCGCAGATTTGGCATGTAGCAACTCTACGCCTTTCAAGCTTTTCATTAGCCCTCCAGCGTCGTCTTGCCGACCAAGTATGTACGCATGATGGTCAGCCGGTAGGCGCAGGATGCAAACAAGTACGTTCAACAAGTAGGTTCAATCTACTCCGAAGAATCGACTCTGAAGGAGGTAACATCAGAGCAATTCCGTCCCTGTTTGGTCGTACAGCTTGTTGTTGGGGATCTTGTCCGGGTAGTGGATGAAGCGGGCGAGGGGGTTGGTGCACTTTAAGGAAGCTTATGGGCGCCCTATTCAAAGTCTGGCCATGTGTAGTTAAATTATTCAGCGCGTCCGTTGCGGTCGCCCCCCACCGCTCCTCCAGCGAATTGGTAGCAACTTTCACGGTTTCATTGAGTATTGAGCGTGTTATATGAAACTTCAAGCAAGTAGGCGCTGGCGCTTCCTTTGTAGCGCATTGCCGCGTGAACTAAGCTGATAAATCACATTGTGAGCCTCGTTGACTGTTACAAAACAATATTCGCGGTCCACAGTACACGTAAGTAAATACAACGATAAAAAACTGATGACGATAGATTACAACGAATGCAGCTTCCTGGATTTGCAGTACAGACGCTAGCTTTAATGAAGAACACTAGAAATCTATAACCTTTAATATAGTATGAATGCTGATTAGCTCTGGCATACAAATTGGACTATCATGCTACCATACTATTTCATAACTGTTAACAATTATTGAAGCAGAAAACTGTACTTCCTGCGTGTACAGTGTATGTAAAATAAAGTCAAGTTCGACGACGATATGATAATGACCTCCTAGATTACGACAAGTCCTTCTTCCTTGATTTGTGCCTCAGCACTACTACCGCAAGGGTATGGTAGCTGTTGTCCTTCTCACTTTGCTATTTGCCAGCCATACTCCAGAATACCCCCCCCCCCCCCCCCCCCCCCCCCCCCCCCACGCCCGAAGTCCGAAGCCATGAAGTTTGCCCTTGCAACCGTCTTTGCCTCGCTCCTAACCGTCGGGATCTCCGCTGACATCGGTTTCAGCTGCTCAAGAGTTCCCTACATTACGTGCACCGAGGGCGGCGACACTACAAAAGTCTGTGGAAGCAACGGTGTCACCTACATGAACAAGTGCGAGTTCAACAAGGCCAACTGCGACAACAAGGGGTATCGAGTGCTGCACAACGGGATGTGCAGTAGGAGCGAGGGTGGTCTTTGATCGAATCTCAAGACGTGACCCTCTCGAGGCCCATTCTCAAACTGATGGCCACGCGGGGACTTTCGTCCTCGTGCTTTAGGTAATCACAGTGTAGTAGGCAAGTTGTAACCTTGCGAGAGAAAAAAAAAACTAGTCGTACTTTGGTGCTACTAGTTCTTGTTGTAAGTTTTGTTGTCTTGTTACTTTACCTTCCTTGAATGATTGCGAGCCTGTGCAGCGCAGCGGCATCTTTTCTCTAAGGCCAGTTATGTAGGACACCCTGTACACTGAAGTCGACATGAGGAGTGGAAGTTCGACGAATCAACTGGTAAACCCAAGCATCAGCGAAGAGATACTACCTTGTGAACGTGGTTTTGCTACTTAGGCTTCAGCAAACGCGAGGTCGCTATGTTTGGCCTCACTTGGCTGACAATTGCCTACTTGTTTTACGGTTGCATCTCGTTCCGGGACTTGGCCACGTGAATCTTCATAAAGGTCTTCTTCTGGGTGCTCCGATGCCAAAATAGACGCAAAGGCTTTCATGTTTGCGACACTCAAACCATCAAGAGAAGGAAGTACGAGCGACTCGAGCACCGAGGATTCACGCGCTCGCTTCGAGAAGACAGCGTATGGAAGCCGTTTGCATCGTTGAACAGTGCCGAAGTATTGGGAGAGGTTTACTAGCAGGTTCAGGATACACGTACCAATCTAATCGTTCTCCAAGTTTCTGCTTCGCAGAATCTAATACGTCCTCTTATCGTGTATAAAATTCCTTAACCATATTGGAGTAAATTACCAGGGGGGCACAGGGCAGAGGTCCGAAATAATAATTGCGATCCAATAAATAATTGGATTTTGCAATACTATTTTTTATTATTGGAGATCAACGGTTCCAATACAATACAGTATTGTACCAATTATTGACAATTAATATGAAAAAAGGTTGCATGGCGCCAGATATAGCAAAGTACGTCACTAAAATGATAGTAAGGTCTACATACCCAGCGATCAAAGTGTAGTAAAAGCCGTAATTGGCAATCAACATCTTTAATAACCAATATGTACGCAAGTCGGAACATCAATGCGGGGAAGACATCACATCAGGGGACGGCGATCTGCTAGGAGCTTGAGCTTAATGTATTGATCTAGTGTGTACGCCTTTTGAGGCAGAGGTCAAAGTGAAGTGGGTCCGTGTCCAATGACCACTGGATACGAAGGAGTTGATCATACAAATTTTTAGTCTGTAGAACTGCTATACCCTTAACTGCGGTGATAACAAGGTGAAAGGAATCCACTACTAAGTGCACCAGATTTACGTTTTATCGTAAGATCCAGATATTTCTCGCTCACGTATTACTAGGTTGTTTAAGCATCCAACATGTATAGTTTTCTTTAGCAATACCCCTAAAAAGTGTTTCTAAATGACTCTGTAATCATATTTCGCATATAAAGTGGTTCGCAGTGTTTATTTCTACTGTTTTGATGATGATGATGAGGTATATTGGACAACTGGACAACTTCCGAGTCCTAACAACCCTACTGCCGTGGTTTTACCCTTGGCCGAATCTCACTACTTACTTCTTCTTTTGCTGTTCTTCGGGGTCTGCCAGCAGAACCTGCGCGTCTCCCCTTCTATTAGATCATTCCACGAGGCCTTCTTGCAGATGCTGCGGCATTCTGGGGAATGTGATGTTGAGGTGCTCTTGTGCTGGTTCCAGCGTCTGCTCAGACTCAACTGCCGCAGTTGCTAGACTACAGGAGCCCTGGTTTGCCGCTTTAGAGGTTTGCATCCATGACGCAACGCGGACCTTGTCAGCCATGTGTCTGCATTTTAAAAACCAAGCCCAGCCGAGCAGAGTTTATTTCTACTGTTGAAATGCCTCCAATTGAAGTACAATATATTTATATTGCGGCAATTTTTATTATTGCTCCTTGCTGAATTGTAATAATTTTTATTACGGTCCGATCTTGTGCTCAATACAATATAGTAAGGTAAAGTGCCAATCCTGGCACGGTGCCAATTTTTGGCACGGTTTTTGACTTGGTTTCAGTATACTTTTGGCGAAAAACGGGGTGGTCCAAACGTAAAAGATGTTCCAGGTGATTTGAAATGACTTAATTTTGTATGGACCGTGCCACGAACTGGTCCGCCATTTTTACCTGTATATTTCTATCAACTTTAGCCGCTCATTGCTATCGAATCAAATCAGAGTGGAGCCCACATATATGTTCACCAGATTGGCGATTATCTCCTCTTTTGAATGGTGTACGTGTTGTACGTTCCTTTTCAATGGCCCGGTAGATATGCGCCAGTTTCTGGGACCATCCAAACCGTGCCATGATTGGCATTTTACCTTACTGTATTTTCGGACCTCTGGCACAGGGGTATGCTTTTTTTCGTAATCAGTTGAAGTTATGATGGAACTGGTTACAGTGTAACCTCTCTAGCTTATAACGTAACATAACCCAACAACACAAAGAAAAGATACTGGCGCGATGGAAGTGCTCGAGGAGCGGTGGGAGTTCCTGTCCCGATGGACGGACGTGCTGCGCGGTCGAATCACCTACTGGTGGCCGTTCGGTATGGAGAGGGTCTGGGTGCAGGATAGGCACTTCCTCCAAGTGCTTGCCCCTGCTCGATTCGAGCACGAAAATGTCGAGAAAGAGTTGAGCAAAAAGAAGGAAAAAGAGTTTTTAGTCCAGCTCCAGGACTTTCGAGAGGCGTTGGCGTTATTGTCCGCTGTGGGTCACGTGGACAAAGTCGCGTGGAGATTCTTGCTGGAGCATCACTGCGACGTGGAGCTCGAGGTGGAGGGCGATGAAGTATTTGAGGAAGAAATCCCCGTTCGGTTCCAACTTGATCTGTCGAAAGGGAGGACGAAATACACGTATCCCAAGAAGCTCAAAGATGACCTGGTCCGGTGGTTCGGTACCGCGCAGCGAACGGAGGCGAGCGAAGATTTTCTCGAGACGCTGCAGCAGATCGCAGACCTGGCCGGTAATTTACCGACGGATAAGCCAGGCCTGGATCTCGTGATCCCCGTGAGTGTGCGCTTTTCTCTCACCATTACAGATGGAGGAGATATGAAGCCGTTGGAAGATATCTGGATTGCTGAAATGGTCGTTCAGAAGAAGTGGGAGGCGTTTGATGACAAGGATGTCGAGCCTGGATCGCTGCGCTGCACTTACAAGCTGGAGCCGATGGCTGCCAGCTTTAGTGATACACCGCTAACCAGCGAGAGCGTGCATTTGTTGAAGACGTTGGTGTGGGATAACGTCCGGCTCGCGACCGTCTCGATTTGGCCTAGCTTGGTCGACGAACTAGAAGAAGAAGATGCGTTTGCTGCCACCCAGAAGTTTGGCGAACTGATGAGGTGCATTTTTAACAGTGGACGTCGTCCTCGCGGAGATGTCAGCACGATTTACCCCTCGGATGAGATGTCGCCGCTACAAATCGGCTCGAGTGACCTCAGTTGTGTCTACAAACACCCGTATGAAGACAGTGATCGCAGATTTGCGGCTATGTGCTCGGCTATGG
>JAIKVE010001263.1:0-12726 GCA_024679115.1 Phytophthora pistaciae
CGAGCAGTGTACCAACTGAGGCGACGTCACTGGGACAAATGTAGGGACTCGTTCCTTGCGCTCGTCGTAGATTCCTTTAGGGGCTTCAGCCAGAGGAAATGTGTGATCTTCGTGGGCTTCGAAGTACGCGCTCCTGTCTTCTGGTAACAAGGCATCCTATAAGCTGCGGTGGTACCGACCTGCTCTCTCTTTAAGCCAATCTGACGCTTTCTGGGGGTCATTCGCCGCATTCTCAGCGATTGTCCTTGCACCCAACGTGGTCCCTTTTGCCCTTACGAAGGCCCAGAACGCAGCATGAGCCCTCATACCACAGTCTTCGCTATATTGACGCTATACAGCTATGCTGTGATGAGCTATGCTGTGATGGTCTCGCTGTCCCGAGTCGGAACGGCTTGGACCGTTCCAACCCTGCATGTGCTGCGGCTAGTGTCCGAGGTGGATCGAGGTGGCTCAGGCGTGGTGGCCATGGGCCAGGAGATGCAGGTCATGGGCCGAGTCGTCGCGGAGAAGAAGACCCGTGGGCTGCTTGCTGGAGGTACTTCGGAGGGAACGAGTGTCTCGTGGTGTCGTGGCGGGACTTCGGGGATGGATGGCATGAAAGGCGGCTTCGAGGCCGCCAAGCTGGACGGTTCGAGTCTTCGGATTCCGAATCGGAAGGGGTGTGCGGGAGTTGGACCGCCGAAGACGCTGATACGCAAGGATCTGCAGATACAAGAGAGAAAGCGATAGGAGTAGAGAGAAGGTCAGTCGTGAATTTTGCTTAACAGGACCACACAGGTCGTAAGAATCACTTTTTGCATATTAGCTTAGTGGTTTCTTGCACTTGTGCCCCATTATTCTACAAGCACAGGCAGCACTTACTACTCCTATACAGCGGCGGCCGGCCCCAAACCGGTCCGACAAAGCGACTCGCGACATCGCCAAGCAACAGTGTAGTGCCAACTATTTATACTACGTAGTCCCAACGCTAAAAGCAGCGTCCTCAGACCACTTCTACAGCAGTAGGTATCCTTGGCAGGTCGCGCAATACCAGCGACTTCTCTGCATGATCAGGCTTCGAGCTACGAAAGCCTGGCCGAGTTGTAACTCGGCCGCCTTACCGAGTTATGGTATCTCGGCCGCCTTACCGAGTTATGGTAACTCGGCCGCCTTACCGAGTTATGGTAACACGGTGAATATAAGCAGCTGTGAAAAGCATTACTTCCACCGTTTCTCTGGACCTACCTAAGTACATCTGGGTCTGCCAGATGGCACCTATCCCTTCGTTTGCTCGATAAGGTTGTCAGTTCATTTCTAAGAAAACGTTGTTCACGATTAAGGTTTTCTCCTCCTTCTTGGATAAAAATCCATGCACCGCGTTTGAACACGGAGACGGACGACCGCACCGAAAATGTCACGCGAAATATTGGCTTTTACTACTGTACTACTGAAAGTACCATGTAAAAATGCTGTACAGTAACTTGCCGATACAGTTGTACGCTGTACTATACACGTCTGCACGAGGACCAAACGCAGTACGATTCATTCTGTACACTATGTAAGGGTCTGTGCACGTGTATGTACAGCAGTGCCTGCGCTGCATGGAACCCCCTCCTCCGCGCGAAACAAAGTGGGAAGCACGAACGAGTTCGTGCTTACTTAAGTAGGAAAAATCTGTGCTGATTGTCCTATCCTTTCTGCGGGTACGGCTGGCTTTGTGACGGGCTTGTCGTCAATTGCGTCCTGTTGCCGGAGCAGCTGCACAAGCACACGAAGACTCAAAGCTTCACTCGGGGTATCCGGGTTCTTGTTGATAAGTAAGCTGACAGTGTACCGGTCCCATGCCGCGAATTAGTGTATTTGTACTCTGGTGATCTAAACGCACAACATTTCTCGTAGATCTTGGTCAGCTTTGGGAGTGGTTTTTTTTTTATTGTAAATAGGGTATTGCTTGCGATACTGGTACTGTAAATCCTTCACCACGCGATCTGCGCGTACACACACAGATGATCGAGTGATACAGCTGTACTGTATTCGTACCAGGATCTCGGACTAATACGTATTCTACAGCACAGGAACTCTCTAGAAGCACTCGTCAAATCGTTCGGAGACACCAAGTTTGATCCAGACGACATGCACGTGAGTGGTCTCGCGTTGGCAACAGCTACTACATGTGTCCTCCTTGGAAGCGGAGGCGCTATTGCGGACGGTATCGGTGCTCGAAGCGAAGTTCTGACAGCGAGCAGCCATGGTGCACCCGACATCACCCGCAGCCTACTCTCGTTCGAAGATGTTGCTCCCCCCGCGCATGAGCGTACTAGCAGACCTCTCAGGAGTTTTTCTTCGCGCGAAGGGGCTCCTCTCGGTCCAAGAATAGAGAATGGCGGGGATGGCTGGCGCAGCGGCGGGAGCGAATCGCGGAGGAGGAACGACCACTGTTGTGTCTAGCGATAACGGTCCGAGTTCCTGGCAGAAGTTCAAGACTTGGTGGAGGGGGCTCTTTCAGACAAAGCCGAACAACCTAGCTCACGCCGACTTCGTTAGTTGGCAACAAGGAGTCTTTTTATAAAGGAGCGTAAATGTGAAGGAGTTCCGTTCTTGGTGCCAAAGTATACATAATGCAACACTTCGTTAGCTTTGCTCAGCGGCGTACCCACACCATTTTTCGAGGTCAACGCTCTTGCCAATTCGACCAAGAAAAATGTCTGCCCTCGTTCACGAGTACTGTTGGCATGCAAGTTCGGTTATTGGTTATTGCTACAAAGGTATCTGAACGCTCAAAGGTATCTGAACCCTCGATCAGTTTTGCGACTAGCCCAAGATCCAAATGGATGCACTTGGTCAATAGTGGAGCGTGATCCGAGCGAAGTTTACGAATGAGAATGAGATGTACAAGCACTCAAGGTTGAGCAAGTTGTAGCCTTCGAAGCAAAACCCCATCTGCACCCGACGCCGTGGACTGCACCATCGATCTACTACTGCGCGAGGTCTTTGACAAACTATTCGAAATCGGTTCAGCGTGTCCGGAGAAAATGGTAGCAGGTGCGAGTGAGCATGCATGGTGCTATGTACACCGCAAACATGTTAGAGATTTTCACAACACACTAGCTCGCTGTAAATGCTGTTTGCAAACGCGTTTGTATATTTGCTGCTATATCACGAGCATGTCAAATGAATGGCTCCTCAAGAAGAAGTTTGAGCAAATCATGGTTGGTGTGAAGATGAAGATTTTCTAGTCAGATGACAAGTGAAAAGAGCTTCAGCTCTTTTTAGTAAAATCTTCAAGATGAATAGTTAAAAACTGTCTTAACTTCACAAACGTACCCCTGAAAATCATATTCACAAACATGTTAACCAGATTTGCCACACACTAACAAAGAGTTTGCAAACACTACTACTATGTAGTTCTAGATGAATAGCTAGAAATTGTCTAACTCCACAAACATGTAAGCCAGATTCACAACTCACTAGCAGATAGTTTAGTTTGCAACACTACTGTTAGCTATACAGTTAGTGTTTGTGCGTGCACTACATGGTGCCAGGCAGCTCAAAACGCAGCAGCTGAAGCAAATATGGCTGCATGACGAGTTTTTTTAGGATTTCTAAGATAGTGAATTACCAACTTTACAGTTCCGGTAGGTCACGGAAGCAAACATAAGCACTGCGTTTCAATTTGTAGCACACAATAACAGTGCTCATACTGCAAGTACAGTGCTGCTACAAACTATAGACGCACTCACGAATTTGCTGTAGCAACCTGAATATTATGTTTATTAACCTGATGTTCTGGTCAATACGAGCTAAAACAAACTTGATTAGAACCCAGTACCGCTCTATGGCCTAGTCCGCATATTAAGAAGCGTAGAAAAATTTGACAAAACCGGGGGTGTCCTAAATTATAGACGCACTTTGACCAAATGTGTAATTTTTTAAAACTAAAGAGCTCATTTTTGCAATTGCTGGAGATATCATCTATTATAGAGCCAAAAGCCACCTCTACGCGAAATCTGCGGGGTCAAAACATTTTTTCTTGCGTCGTGGGGGTTCCTACACATGTCAAAAAATATGAACCCATTTTGTATGGAGATTCGGGCTCGGAGAGCTCTAGAAATGCATGACAACGTAGATTTCATAACCTAGCTGGTCTAAACTCTTTATTCACGTCTAGGCAACACACGCATACGCCCAAAAGCGATAGTCTATGTAGATTTTTAAGGTGCGTGGGTGTGTGGGTGTGGGTGTGGGTGTGGGGGGCACATATGCCTATACCCATTTAGAATCTTAAATTCTGATAATCGATAAAAAAATATGTTTGCAAAAAGTTACGGTACGATACCGGTATATACTGTAGATTTCAGTGAAAGTTTGGAGGTACTGCAAATCTCAAAAGTGCAAAAATCGGAAACTTACGGTTTGTAGCCACTACAGAAACGTTACGATCAAATCTCCGTGGTAATTATCATAGAAGGCGCACATTACAGTCTGTGCTTTTGGGCCGACAAAACTTTCGTCGGAGTCGAAGGTTTGCTTTCGATGAGAGAGCACACTTCGACACGTCACGTACCGAATCACTCACTGTGCATACATTTACTCCTTGTACTGTATCCTTTGCTTTAATTTAGCAAAGATAGCAAGGAATTTGGTAGGAGACTCCGTCGTGAGTGAGAGTCAAACAACAAGGACCTACAATTGTAGGCTACAGTACATGTATTACAAATGAGGCGAAGCTGAGCAACGTGCATGGCAACATTAATTTTGATACGTACAGTGTACTGTTCCACAAGCATTCACCAAAGTTCAAGTTGAATACTTTTGCAAGGAGCGCGAACAGCACGACTCGCGTGCTTTAAATTTGAGGCCAGCTGGGTTAAAAACACAAAATGTCCCACTTCAGCGATTCACCACAAGCAACAGACCTGAACGAAGTTTTCTTATCGTTCTTGTGCACTAATAACAGTGTTAGTCTAGCACCTCATGCCCGCACTGCTCTTCGTGGCGATTGATTGTACTGTATTTGTAGGATATTCGTGGTTGGGCATTGACCGGGTCAATGCTGGTAAAACTGGCGGTGGCGGTGGTACCTCATCTGATCTGATCCATTTGATCTGGCCTGGCTGTGGCAATCTGAAGATCGTGAGCCACTTTCTGAGACGGGCAAACTTTCTCGAGTGCTGTGCACCATCGTACCCAGTCACTTGGTTCTTGTCGGCTAGCAAAAAAAAACTTCACCACCGCGATGCGCCATTCCGCAATTTGCGTTCGTCGACAAACGCAAGCGCAGAAGCCAAGGAGAAAGATGCGTCTGGTCCAAGTTCTACAAGTCGCGCTAGTGGTTCTGTTCGCCGTGCTCGCGAGCTGCGACGCTGCCGCCGCCGCCTCCAAGAAGGAGCTCGCACCGTCGACCGCGACGTCTTTTGTCGCGAGTGTCCGCAGTCTGCTGGCTCTCGGCGATGATCTGACAGCCAGCGAAGAGGAGCGAGTGAGCAATGCCGCTATCTCAGCAGGAGAAGGAGGACGCGCGGGCGCGGGTGGAACTGTCTCGAGTACTACCACCGGAGGTGGAGGAGGAACGATCACGGTGACGAAATACTGGAACAATGGTCTGCTGCAGAAGCTCGCGAGGTGGTGGAAGAAGCTGCTGCACCGCAAAAGTTCAAGCAAGAAGAGCACGACCCGCCGACTTCGGCTGGCATAGTCGCAGAAAAGATCTTGCACACTCAGACTCGGTTTGTCTGGGCCTGTCATGCGTACAAGACGATGGGACGCTACTACACCTTTTCAACTTCAAAATGGCAAAAAGAAAATTCAATACGTCAAAATGTAAAATCAAAACGACAATACTTTGTAAACAGATACTAAAACCTGTATGTATTAGTGGGATATATAGAAATATAGAATGTCTAATATCTATTGGCTGACAGTGAACTGTATCAACCAATCGTGCTCGTATAAGATTGTGGGGCGGTCGCGTCTCTATTCGTGACAGTTTGAACTTACGTTTTGTCATTTTGAACTGTCAATTTGCCATTTTGAAGTTGAAAAGGTGTAGTTGTAGGTAACTGTAAATGCAGAAGAATATGAATTTACGAGAACGAATCATTGTGGTTGTTTAACCAGGCTTCATCGTTGCTGCACATTTTGCGAATCCTCAAAGGGAAGAGCTTCGTCCGGTGTTCGAGTCTACGCGGTGGCCCTTCAAGTGGCTAATGCGTGGTTGATCGCTAGCAAATGCCGTAAGTTATGGTGCGCAATGGATTCGATACAGCGCGGTGAGCTGATAGTCTATTCAGCTGTCACGGAGCGCTCGAGGGCTTCGTTGGTATGGTAACCTGACCTATTCTGAATAGGTTGTTCACTGCGGTGGTCTGGGCTGCGGAACTGCACGCTCTCGCTTATAGGAATATTCGTAGCCTGAAAGGGTTCCAGAAACTTTACCATCAAAATTCTAGACAAATCTATATGAAAAGCCTCTGTTTTGTTGAAAATTCTGCCTGCGGAGCACCACAAGTACGCTGTACAGTGTTGTCAAAATCTCGTACGTACAGACGAAGTTTATTCCTCGCAGTTGACGGTATGCCAGCGACCGAATTAATTGAGGCGATCAGTGGCATACCATCAACATCACTACAGTACAACATACTGCCTATCCAGATCTCTTGCAGTGGGTTAACATTGGCTGGTTTCACCTGCAGACTTCAACGCGTCTATGCTGGAACTGGAAGCCGATCCTTTCCAGGGCTGTGGCCAATCGGTCAGTGGGGTGCTGATCGTCTTCCCAGTCCCAAGCCGCATCGAGTCTCCCAACCAAAACGATTGGGAGTTAACTGCAACTCAAGGTCCTGAAGAAGAGCATCCCACATGCTGTGCTAGCGTCCGTATGTTTGACCCAGGCGGGCTGGGCGACTGGGGCAAATTTGCCAGCCGAACCCAGCGCAAAGCGTAGGCTGTCATCTTCACACCATTCTGCAACTTGCGGCCCCGCTCCAGAACTGTAGGCAGGCTCGACTATTCATGATGCGACTGGTCCAAGTGGTGCTCCTGGCCTTCGTCGTCGCGCTCGCGACTTCGAGCGGAGTCTCTGTCGCCAATGACGACGGAATCGTATCGACTGCGGAGACTGCGCGCAAGCTGCTGACCTTCGAGGAAATCGACGCCGACTCCAAGTCGACGAACGAAGAGCGTGTGAGCGCCGGTGCCAAGGCCGCGGCTGAGGGCGGCCGCGCCGGAGCAGGAGGCACCGTGGTGTCGAACGACCCGAACGGAGGCGGTACCGTGACCGTGACGGTCTACAACAACAACGGACTCTGGCAGCGGATCAAGCGGTGGTGGGCCACGTACATTCTCCAGGACGAGGAGCGCGTTAGTGCGGCCGCGACTGCTGCGGCTGAGGGAGGCCGCGCCGGCGCTGGCGGCACCGTGGTCTCGACGAACAACGGCAACGGCGGCGGCACAGTCACGGTCACGATCTACAACAACAACGGCCTGTTCCAGCGCATCGTCAAGTGGTGGAAGAAGATCTGGCACCAGGAAGTCGCCGACTCAAGTCGCCGCCTTCGACAAGACACGACGGCGTAAGCTTTGGAGAAGGAAGCGTCGTACCGTCGTAGTCTTCAATCCGTTGGGTATTAAAGCTCTCAGGCATAACGCGGAGAGCTCTTGGGTGTCATTGAGGGGCGAGGAAACCGGTGTTTCGCTACATGGAGAGAGATCCGAGCGCCACAAGTGATAAGCTGCGCATCAGTTCGTCGCAGTAATATAGGACTCGGATTCGACGCACTCTCAAACTGTCGTTAATTTTTTTTTCTCCAACTCGTACGATAAATGTCTACTCAGCTCTTTAGAGAATGACCTCGCGGGGTTTCTCTTCGTCGAAGGCACTCCATGGAATGTGGCTACCGGTACAGTACAGTGCCATGGGCCGACCAAAATTTTGCTATCCGTGTATCAAGCGGCATCTGATGGCAAAGCCTCCTCCTTCATCTCCACACACACGCACACGTACACACACATCATTTTGCAGCCACCCAGCAGCGACCGGCGCCAGTCAGGTCTGTTCTCGAGAAGAATGCGCCTCGATCAAGCTGTGCTCGTAGCCTTGGTCGCTCTAGCGTTCAGCGCCGGCGTGTTCATTTCTGCTAGCGTCAGTGCCGAGCGAGTCCACAGCTTGCTCTCCAGCAGAGGAGGCACTACCCGCAGTCTACAAGAAGCAACGGAACTCTCTTCAGAGCAGGAAGAACGTCGAAGGTCAAAAGCCGCCACAGCTGCAGCTGCAGGAGCAAGTGGAAGAGCGACAGTGCCGTCGTCGAACACCAACCCGAGCGGAAAGACTGTGACCGTGACGAAGTACCAGAACAACGGCCTACTCCAGAGATTCAAAAGGTGGTTGAAGAAGTTCTTAAGCTTCGGGTCCTCAAACTCTACTCGTCGACTGCGTCAGTTGGGATGAAAGCGCGATAGAAACCTGTGCTCGTTTGTTAGGTCAAACAAGAAGTCACAAATAGTTAGAAGTGCAAGTATTACCACAACAAACACTGGTCTGTCAAATACATGAGCTAAATGCTCCAAAGATCCAAAGCCGCTTAAAGAATCTTACGTGGCCGAGTCGGGATAACATCGTTACGCACAAATTTACAGGAGAGGTTCCTACCATCGGCAGATTTCCCAGAATTGCCACTTAGGAGCCACGAAAAGAAAATGTTGCCTGCAGATGACCTTAGATGTCTTCAGCTGTACAGTTCAGTACTTCTCCGATTAGTTACTTGTAGATATCCATGCCAACTTCAGATTATTCGTCGGACTGCACGAAGGTCGCAGCATGAGGCTGCTCTCAATGATTCTCAGCGCATGTGTTGCATTATTGATGTAGCGTTATCAGAGTCAAGAATATTAATATGAATGCAATATTTCTTGTATTTTGGTTGCCATTCTGGTGACTACTGCACATGCAACGCCTAGAGTACATGGGGCTATGTTAAGGAAGCGTGCGTATACTGGTGGTACGTGTCGTAGTTGCATGCAACATTTCAGAACGTACGTTACAAGCTGACGAAATCTCACCCGGCAGTTCACTCGCTCGAGCTGTAGATGATTCCACCGTTTTGTTCGAATGGATCATAAAATTATCGACTGGTTGTTTTCGGGTTGCGTCGCCGCAAAGGCTCTGCTGCCCGAAATTCTGTTTGGTATTGATTGGCTCGTAGCATCAGAGTCAGTACCCGTAGTAGTGTTCATTATTTAGAACTCGTGTGTTTTCCCAGCAAGTCATTTCGCTTTTTGTAATCTCTTTGTTTCCAGTTGTTCATAGTTGCAGCATGCCAACTCTTTGCCGTAGCCATCGGATACCCGTGGGCCCGGTTAGCGGGGTTGATCCAGTGCTCACCCTGATTGCTAAAGTACAAAATAAATGATAGTGTTATAACTCTTTGACTTTAGGAAAATATTTGCACAGCTGCATCTTGCCCTCGCCCACTCTGGTTTGTCAGTGGCGTTGTACTGTCGGTAGGAAACTAAAAGAAAGCACTGGAAAACCTTAAAAAGAATGTGTTTCCGCCGACTCAAAACCATGGTGTGGATCTAGATTGCACGTAGGGATAGCACACTTACACAGCCCTGCTGTCTAGTTCGTTGGCTTAAACAATGATGGGGACGTTGCAACCTAAGCTGTCGGCAGAACTGTCGAGTGCTAAACAATGGAACGAATCCATGTTATGGTAGAAGTTCAGTTCTGATAATCTTCAAACTGTTTTTAGCGGGCTGCTTTAAAGTCTTACGACGTGTGTATGGGGGGGGGGGGGCAGAGGGTCTACTTATGTTAAGCGATAACTATAGCCGAAGTTTTCTGTAGGCTGAGGCTAATTGATACGTTGTCTGGTGGCCTTCATGGGCTAGTATCTCGAATATAACGTCTACACACAAACTCTTGAAGTCTTAAAGAGAGGGTGCTAAAAGGGAATATCCTTACCACTTGTGTATCGTGCAGAGTTGCAACACAAAAAAATGCCCCAAAACTAAAATAACCACGAAACTAGGGCTTCGCGAAGGTTGGGATAGGTACATGATAACCAGGGCTGGCACAACGGGTTTAATTATTAGGTTTTATTTTAGGTTTTATAGTAAAACATTTTTTGGTCGGGTTGGGGTGACGCCCTCCCGGTAGACGGCGCCGAGCTGAGCCTCGGCGTCGCCGCTGCCTCCGGGCAGCGTCTAGTCCCTTGCGGGATGTGTGTGTGTCCTCGGGCAACGAGGAGGAAGGGCAGGCCTTGGAATCTCGATTCGCGGCCGCGTCTGGCTGAAGACTACACTGCGAGCTCTACACGCGGACTAATGCGGCAAGCCCAGGAAGACAATTCGGACGCCGGACACGGCCAAGGAACGGGGCGATCTCCTCTCAAGACTCTACTCGACTGAAGACGATCAAGGTGCCGGACAGAGATTGCGACTACAAGAACAGATACTACGATCAAGGCTCAAGGCTCTGGCTCCGCTGCTGACCTGTGTGATAGCTGTGAAGCCTGTGCACGGAGAACTCAAGAGATACGCGGAATCACTGACACGGCTCGCGGAAAGGGGGGGTAGACAGCGGGACCTCGATCGCCTGAGGTCGACGAAGAGGACGGAGCAGGGGAGCGACGCGGCTAGCGCTTCCTTATTCGCTGGACGAGGAGGAGAGAGGGGGGGCGAGGAGAGCCACACATCCTGACGTATGCGGAAGGCATAAGGTAAAATGCCAATCATGGCACGGTTTGGATGGTCCCAGAAACTGGCGCATATCTACCGCGCCATTCAAAAGGAACGTACAAACCGTACACCATTCAAAAGATACAGGTAAAAATGGCGGACCAGTTCGTGGCACGGTCCATACAAAAGTAAGTCATTTCAAATCATCTGGAACATCTTTTACGTTTGGACCACCCCGTTTTTCGCCAAAAGTATACTGAAACCAAGTCAAAAACCGTGCCAAAAATTGGCACCGTGCCAGGATTGGCACTTTACCTTATGTGTTTTCAGGCATATGGAACTGGTTACGTAAACTAGGGCTTCGCGAAGGCTGGGATAGGTACATGATAACCAGGGCTGGCACAACGGGTTTAATTATTAGGTTTTATTTTAGGTTTTATAGTAAAACCTGTCAACCTCCAAAAAGGGTCAGTAGGTTTTACTGGATTCCAAATCGATTTTACAGGTATTTCAGAGAAAAAAGATGCCAAATTTCCATAAATAAAAATCGTGATGTTAGCGCTCTTGCTGACAGACTTAAATGGCAGCACAGACGAATGTACACACTTGATAACGATGACTCCGTTTCAGATGGACTTAACCAAACATGGCTTAATAGATCATAAGAATGAAATAAGCTCCATTCTGAAATACACCACAATAATTACAGCACCGATGTTGCGTCGAAGCCACACAGGAGAACGAGAAGGCGAAGCCATCATAGAGCCGATCCTAACTACAGACAATCCCCTCGGTAGTCATGGCGTCGGGAACCCACTTTTTATTCCTAGGTGAGGGTATTCTTGTCGTAGGGTGTACCATTGGGGTGGTACACAGTATTGTACCATATATATGGTACAAATAGGCGCAGTCTTTTGGTTGCACAGCGCTCAAAGCGATGAACGGGCATGGAATTAATGCAGATAACGATGTATCCCGTCGTCGCTACCATCGTTCAGTAACGCCGAGCAGAATAAAGTCTATTTGGTTTAATGCCGTAATAGATGTTGGACATGATGTAGGTAATGATACTGAGAGCAAAGTAATTTGGCATGATACTGTTGAGCCCCATCTCACTAATGTTGACAAGCTCCCAGCTCCTTTGTATTTGAACGAACGATACTATTATCATTGATAACATGGTTAGAATAATGAAAGACACTTCATCGGGTGCGCTTACTCGTCGATTGTGCGGTACACGGAGCCCCTAATTGAAAAGCAATCCTGAGGCTCCGACCCTGAGCACGATTGAGCTCGTTACATATTGCATAAGCAGATACAGGTAAAATATAATAGTCAAAAGATACCTGGATAATGTACGGGCCATGGGCATCTCCTGCGCCTGCTTCGCAGCCGCAGCATCTGCCCGGCTATTAGCACGAGGCGCGAGCGATTCTCAAATGAAAACGGACCTTGTGAGATCGGTAGCCAGCCTCCATCTTTCTCGTCAACCATCATTCTCGTCGGTCAACATCAACCTTAAAACTACCGGTTCATCACCAGTTTGTACCTACGGGGGGACAGCGGACAGCGCCCGAATTAATCCTGTGTGGGCTGGGCTATCAGCACTTCGTCGCTTCCTATCCCAGTATAAATATCCCTTCAACTTCCTTGTTGCCTTTTTTGGCTCGTCGGCGACTCGCCAAAATTCGGCCTATTTTTGGCGAATCCGTGACGTGCGCTGAGACACGCGCCAAAAGATCTCGATTTCCCTTCCGACACGTCGACCGAGTTTGTCTTGGACCCAGTATGGCCGGCCGTAGCAACCTCTGTGTGCATGCATGAGCACCTTGGGCGCCTCATGAAGAGCACCTCGAGTCCCTCACGGCTCATGGAGACCACGTGGGTCTAAACACCAGCAAACAGCTTTGAAACAGGGAAGACAGTTCTTTTTTGTGGGTTCTATCTACCAATATTAAGCACTGGACGGCTGGCGCGCTGCAGGGCGCAGAGCTGGCGGCCGCAGCAACCTGAGAGCGGCGGGGGAGGAGGCCAACAATAGTGGCTGCGGCCTCTCGGTCCCCCGCGCTC
>JAIKVE010001264.1:0-12720 GCA_024679115.1 Phytophthora pistaciae
GCTACGAAGACTCGACGGGGCGTCTCAAAGCCGTGCACGAGCGCCAGATCGAGGGCAACAAGCTGCGCACCACGTGGAACCGCATGGGCCCGGACGACGAGGGCCGCACCGAGGCCGTGTGCTCGACCGGCACGCCCGAGGAGTTCGAGGCGCTGTGGCAGCAGACGCCGTTCGGCGAGGCGCAGAAGAAGACCATCAAGCAGCAGCAGCAGCAGCTGGAACAAGGTCAGCAGAAGCAGGAGCACTCGCCCAAGTCGAAGCCCAAGTCCAAGTCGAAAGCCAATGCTGAGGCCGAGCCGACGCCGATGGAGGAGTAAGGTGAACGGACGAAGCGATCGCGAGTCAGATTGACAACGGAAACACAGGTCGGTGTGCGGACCTCATCAACAACGATGCGAAAAGTAGATAGAGCTTGATGTTGCTTTCCACAGCAGTAGGTTGTATGTAGACCCAGGCCGGTCGACACCACTCTATGATATGAAGCTAGTAAATATAAAGTAAATATTTTGTTTAGGTATTTGAAAGCGCAAAGTTTCTCTTGCATGAGCACACCTTCCTTTAGGGCACGCAGGGCCAACATTCGGCACGGGTACAATCGGCGATCTGACTTGGCGGCGGTTCTGGTTAGCAGAGGTGAAAGTTACATCTGACTAAAATTGCCTTGCATAAGCTCTATGTACCGAGTGGCAAAGGTCTTGTTAACGCGATCGCCGTTGGTTGGCATTACAGCCCCGTTCGAACGGTACTACTCGGTGAACGGGCGTAACATGTTGTATATGTCCAGGATAACAAATGCAAACATCGGACACATCAGCTTTTGTTGTAACGTTATATGTTAGTGCTCAGCGACTTCTCTTACTTGCAGGTGGTGTGCGTCAGAGGCGAGTTATCGCAACGCTGGAGCTGCGCATGCAGCTCAGCTTGTGTGGTAAATGCGTGGCCGATGTATTGTCGTTATCTACTCTCTCTCTCCTAACGAGGATGGTGTCACCAGCTTCAGTTCACCTCTAGTCCATGACAGTCTAAGCCGACAGCTTCTTCACCACCTCGGCGAACGACTTGCCCTGAGTCACCGCGACGTCCTTCTCAAGCTTCGACACCTGGCGGTCGCCCTGGGGCCCGGCGATCGCATCGGCGCCCCAGGGAGAGCCGCCGTGGATCTCCTCCACGTTGAAAAGTTCCTTTGCGCGGCATCCGAGCGGGACGTACGTCATACCATGCGAGACCATGAAGGTCACCGCCGACAGGGCCGTCGTTTCCTGGCCAGCACCTAGCAGGGACGTGCTGAAGAAGGTGCCGGCGGGCTTGCCCACCAACGCACCGCCAAGCCACAGCTGGCCGGTCGCGTCCATCAGAGCCCTCGCCTGCTGAGGGAACACGCCAACACGCGTGGGGAAGCCGAACAGGATACCGTCGGCCTCTTTGAGCGTGTCGGGGGTGGCAACCGGGTAGTCCCTCTTGGGCGGCGCGTGCATCTTGGTCAGAATCTCGTCCGGCAGCGTCTCGGCGACCTGGTAAATCGTGGCAGTCACACCCGGTACATTCTCGACACCTTCCTTGATCGACTCTGCTAGCGTGGCGGTGTGACCGTAGGTCGAGTAGTAGACGATGGCGACGTTGGCGGTCATGTTGACAGACTTGAGTTGCTTGGTGGGTTTGTTGGTCTTAAGGACAATTGAAGAATGAGGTTGTTAGGTCTGCTCCAGCTCGCCGACCACGCAGACTCTGGTGTACACGGCCACAGAAGACTGTAACGACGGTGCGGGCGCACTATAGGATACACATTGCTACAGTCACATAGGCGCAAACAAACACGAATACAGCTTAGAGGCCAGTCTCACATGGGCGCAACCAAATACCAACATGTATCGTACCTTACCTATGGAGACTAGAGTCCGCGATTTAATTTTAAAAATGTATGCAGACCACTGCCAGGTGTTGGTTGCACCGTAAACTTGGAATTCTCATAATCTACACGACGAAAACAGTGAATCGTAATATGGCAGCAAGCGTAAGCCACCTAGGTATTCCAAACTTGTCCAGTGACGCCACTCTCACTCGGCAATTTCACTCCACTATCATCTACCGAGGCCATGGCGAACGTCGCTATCATCTACTACTCCATCCACGGCCATGCTGCTACACTAGCTAAGACCATCAAGAAAGGCGTCGACTCGGTCCCCGGCGTGAAGGGCACCGCAAGCCCGAAGGCGCCTTTGTCAGCACGTCGATCCTACACAGCTCAAGACCATGGCCTTCATGGTCTCGCACGGGATGACCTTTGTTCCGCTTGGCTGCCGTGCCAAGCAGCTTTTCAGTGTGGAGGAGGTCCACGGTGGATCTCCGTGGGCGCGCGCACTATTGCAGGGCCCGATAACACTCGCCAGGTGTCGGCACTTGAGAAGGAGATTGCTGTGGAGCAGGGCAAGTCGTTCGCTGAGGTCACCAAGAAACTGTCGGCTTAAAAGAGTTCACTCTTGGTAAGTAAGAACAAGAGATGCGAGCACAGCATCCGTAGTACTTTGAATTGCACTTTTGCATTATCTCGCCATAATAGCACTTTTTTCAAAATAGGGAGCGACACTTTGGATCATACTACACGAAGTACAGTATTAGAATCGTAAAGATGTGATTCTTAGAAATGTTCTAGAAAAATGTCAAATCCACTGCCACATAAGGTAGAGCTAAACTTCAGCTGCAGCTGGCTTAATTCTTCGTCCATGAAGCTGCTTCATCGTCTTTATCGCCAGGTACTAGCTCGCCTTCCCCGGTCGATTGCATCTTTCGGATTACGGTATAATACATATAACGTTAATAGAGCAATGTCTAACAATCTATGGATGGTGAGCCAGAGTGCGTCGGAGATCGCCAGTGTCATTCGCCATTGCTCCGCGCAATCCTGAGCTCTCCGTTACTCGAGGCTGCTCTGCAACAATCAAACCAAGAATGCGTCTATCGAACATTTTATTCGTGGCTATTGCCGTTTTTTCTCGCCTGCGGGTATGGTGAGACGGCGTCAGGCTTTTACCAGTCGAAGATCTCGCATCTCGTGGCGGCTCAGTCAGTCGACGCTGCGATGCCTGAAGGCTCGAGACTGCTTCGAACTGTCGATGAGCCAGCGAAGAGAGAGTCAACTGGTAATCGCTGGCGAAAGCTTTTAGGATTTCACACGACGATACGAAGGCTATCTATCAAGAAGCACGCAGCTCTATTCTCGACGTTCAAGACAAAGTGCCGTATGATATCTACTTGATGTGGATCAACAAGGGATACTCCCATGACAAGGCGATGAAATGGGGCTACCGCTTTGAAACATACCAAAGGAATTACCCCTAGTTATTGGGCTTGAGGGAGCAGCAGTACTCAACAAGTTGCCTGCTGGCCTCTTTCAATTTGTACCTGATTCAATATACTAGTACTAACTTACTACGTAGTACGTATGAGCTGCGATAGCAGCACTAGCGTTGCTTCCTACCCCAGTAATCGCATCTTTGTTATCACTATACTGTGTACATACCCCTGAGGGTACCTAAGATCGGAACAATACTGCCCGCGCTGTAGCCATCGTAGTAGATCACCTCTTTGTACATCTTCTTGAACATCTCCAGCTTCTTGGCCTTAGTGTGCACATTGTTGGGGCGTCCGCCGGAGCTCAGTCTTATCAGTTGGTGCAGCACCGTCTTGACCTTTGACACAATTTCGCGAGCTAAGGCCGCCATCTCCTCCTTCTCGAGCTTCGAGTCCCTGGCAGAGGCGTGGTTGAACGCCTCGTACGTGCTCAACAGGATCAGCAGCGCATGTTCGACACCTTCCACGCGACCCCCAAGGATGTGCAGATCTGCCAGCTCTTGGTGGATCAGCACGAACGTCTTGCCCAGCTCCAGTGCAGCGAAATAGTCCAAGGCCTTTTCATAGTGACGCCTCGCAATCTCCATTCGGTTTGCCAGCGTTGTCGAGGGCCCATCGGCCTCGTTCGCAGCCGAACTCTCGGCACGGGCTTGTAGCGTATTCGAGATCATGCGGCTGTAGAACGATGCAATCTGGTAATGGGTCGACGCAACCTGTTTCTGGTCGCCCAGCTCCGCGTACAGCGTCAGCGTCTTGTTGAAAATCTTCAGCGCTTCGTTCTCCTGAGTCTTCGAAGATGAATACTTCGCTGGGTTCTTGGACGATATGTGGCTCGCCATATCCACCGCCCACACCAGATAGGTCAGGGCCAATTCACCTTTCACTTTTCGGTGTAGGTCCACGTCCGCTTTATTTTGCTTGAGAAGCTGCAGAGCGTCTGTACAAAGCTGGATGGCTGTTTTGTAGTGCTCCTCTCTAGACTCAGCAGGTTTCCCTTGCGCGAAGATTTTGTGCAGGTGCGCCAGATTCGCCCGAAGAAGCGCCACATTCACTGTATCTGTATCACAGAACAAAAAAGGTTGTAAAAATCTAAGCCACGCCTAAAGAAACTCCGCCTGGACAGCACTGAGCTGAACGGCTGTACCTTCGATATCGCTGAAGATTTTGCAGCCGCGATCAAACCATCTAAAAGCTTCCTGGTAGTCCCTCTTCGTCGCAAGGAAATATTTCCCCAGCTCGTTGCTCGCATTACCAAGCTTTTTCATCAGCAGGCTACACAAAGCACAACAAATGATGTCGTTAGTCTACACCATTCTACGTAGAAGATGGGCGATGAAGTACTTACAAGTAGAGCTCCGAATCCGCCGGTGGTGACAGCGCCCGCAAATAAGCCAGGAAGGACAGCGTCATTAGGCCTTCCCCTCTGTTTGCAATCGTCTCAGGGTCCAAGCCTTCGTCATTCTCTGTCAATGTCTCCAAGAAGTCGGAGTCATTGCCCGATAAGGTAGACAACAGATCCCTCTTCACGCCCGAGATGATGTCGTACAGAGTTGTCAACGCTCCATACACTTCCAGTGGCTTCTGGGCGCACATATCACCGATCAGACCCAGTAACGAGCAGCGAAGTTCCGCACCAGAAACGCAAATTGGGATTTTGTCTTGTGAAAAGCCTCCCCTTCCAACACCATCGAAGTCTAGCTTTCCAAGTAAAGCGTCAACCGTTGAGTTCTGCTTCGAGGAAGACAAATCAAGTGGCTGTACATCGTCGGGAATCGAGCTCAGGGGCAAAAATTGGCATGCCTCCACAACGCACTTCACAGCATCAGCCCATCTCTGGCTAACCGCATAAAGCTGCCCCAGTTCGAGGCACGCAGAACTAAACTTCAGCTGCAGCCGGTTTAATTCTTCGTCCATGAAGCTGCCCATTTCGCCTTCATCGTCTTCATCCCCCGGGGCTAGCTCTCCTTCCCCTTCGATTGCGTCGTTGATGCCATCGTCGCTGTGAGTCAATACTGCAGCCGAGTCTTTTGGTATGCACTCCTCGAACAGCCGAATGCTTGCCTTTAAATACTGTTTAGCCTTCTGCAGAGATTCGATTGCTGCCTCTCGATCGGAATCCCCAGACCCTGAGTCACTGGTGTGAAATTGGTTGCACTCGCGAAGGTACGTGTCTGCAAGCTGCTCGCTGACCGAAGAGCAGATGGAGCTATGCGCGGTTCCACCCTTTTGAGCAATTTCTCCCAGTAAATTCATGCAGGTGCGCAACAACTCACGCTGACGTTGCTGCAGCTGCTGTTGCAGGTGCGGCGTCCCCGCTGCGAGAGAGTTCGCCAGTCTCGATGCTCGAGCCGCGAACCGATAGCACAACATCGCCATCATATACTTCCACTTGAGTTGGTTTCCTTGCGACAGAACATCCACATCGTAGAGCCGTAGAGAACTTTCGCCTTCCTTTCGATGCAGCCAATACGTTCCGTTGGGTCTGGAACAATTCTCTTGAAGAAACTTCAGCAGCATCGAAGCGTTCATACTAACATCTTGAACATCAAACAAGGGTCGACCCGTGCCAGACATGTAAGGGATTTGCCGGGTTTCCACGAGCTTGTACCCACGAACGAGTCCCTTGGAATGCATACAGATTGCCAACTCCGGGATGTTCGCGATGACATTGTCTAAGTAATAGTCGAGCACAGTGCACAGGGACAACTCCTTGTCCATGTCGTGAAGCTTGAGTGAAACAGCGGGGTGCTCCTGGTTACTAAAGAGAAGAACTTGGCTCCCTAGGATCTGAAAAAGCAGAGAAACAAGCTATCGTTAGGTAGCAGCATCAAACCCCGACTTGTGCAGGCTGCACGTACCATTTTGAGGTCATTGAACTTCCACTTCAGTATACGCTGGAACGTCTGAGAGTCCCCTGCATACGCTGGAGGGTGCTGCGCAGCAGAGGTGAACCAATTGGTTTCGGTCGGAATGAACGAGGGTGCGGGTTTCTGCTGACTGCTCGACGACGTACCACTTTTCTCCTGAGCAGCTGCAACATGAGCGCCCTCCTTCACTTTCGCAGTGTTAGATCCAGCAATTGTCGTCCACGTCGAATCCACACCAACAATCGACGGTGGCACCCCAGCATCCTCGTGAACCTCCTTCTGCTCTGCTGCTGGCAATAAGTTCACCTTGTCACTCGCCTTCTTCGCTGCTGCTTTCTTCTGCTTCGCCTTCTTCGCTTTCTTGGTCTTCTTTCCCTGTTTCTTCACCTCCGTCGTCTGCTTCACCACCTCCTCCTTCTCCCCCACAGCTTCACTCTTCTCCGAGGGCGGCAGCTGGCTGTTCACCGTGCTCTCGTAGATGAACTTCTCGTACAGCAGCCTCTGCGTCGTCTCCTCGGACTGCTGCGCCAGCTGCAGCGTGTCCTGCGGCATGTCCTCAAAGCCCGCGGGCAGGTCGTTCTCGTCCAGCTCCCCACCCACCACCAGCGTGCTGCCCACACGATGCACCGCCAACGACACTCTGGACTGCGAGTACGGCAGCTTGAACAGCCTCTTGATGTTCTCTGCGGGTCCTAAAAAGTCCACCTGCTCCTCTTCAGAGGCCGACGCCAGCTCCACACGACTGCCGCGCAGGCGGACGGACAACTGCGGCTCGTCCTGCTGCGTGAGGTCTCCGAGCCTGAGTGCGTTCATGAAATCCTGCGACATCTGCGCCGTCCTGGCCTGCGAGTCCGCCGTCTCCAGGCCTAGAAATCCATTGGCCAATTGCTGCGTCGCCGACTTCCTAGAGGACGAGCCGGGGCTCTCCGAGCCTGCGGAAGATCCTGGCGATCCTAGACTTGCCGAGCTCGTCCTGGAGCGCGGAGAGCCGTCCTGCAGCCTGTACGGGAGCGTCGTCTGGTTCAGGTTCGTGTCCAGCCGCAGCTTCTGGAACGGGACGATGGCCGACGACGTGCGCGGCAGCTCAGAGTGATGGTCACGGCTATTGCTGCTGTTGTCCCAGAGCACGAGAGGGAAGTCCGGAGCGTGGCTGGAGACGGCGGGGGAAGAGGAAGGAGAGGACGAAGGCGACAGGTGCACGCGCGGCTCGCCGTCTGCGTCCTCTACCCACATGGACATGGGCTCGGAGCCTGTGGGGCTCGCGGGCAGCGAGAAGGACGCCACGCCGCGCTCATCGTCGTCAAGCTCCATGTTGCGGAATTTTGGTCCGGAATGGTGAACACCGGACTAAAAGGGAGGCTATTTTTTTTTTGATACGAGGGTGATCATCAAATTTTGATCCGGGTGGAGCAAATATCCAAATACTGTAATCAAATCGTTAAGTACGCAGGAGAAGTGATCCTAACGTATAATCCCGATTAGTACGCCCTCATCGAATAGAACGCCCTTCGAATATAACCCCCTTGCTCAGAGCGTTGTATAAAAATAGAACGCTCTCCCTAATTATTTTTATAAAAATAATAAAAAATATTCAGCAAGTTTTTTCTACATACACAAAAGACAATTTGTTTCATTTTAATATAATATTAATTAAAATACTAGAACTAGTACGGATTAATTATGCGAGAGTGTAAATTTTTCGCACCATAATGTGGATTTACGCTTTAGTCCTCATCTGACACCTCGGTACCATATCTCTGTGTGTGTGTGTGTTTTTTTTTAATGAAGTCAGTTCCAGAATCGAAAAAATCTCGAATCAAATACACCACGGTCCTTGGCGAATTCCATGAACAGTAATTTGGTTCTATACTTATTTATTTATTAATATTATTTGTAGGATTTTTCCTGGTATTTGCAAATTATTCTGGGAGTCAATGGTACGATATATTACTAATATTACTGTAATGTCTAAATTTTGAAAACTCGAATACAACGCCCTGCTTTGAAAATAGAGCGCTCTATAATAATATAACGCCGCGTACTAATAGGTATTATACGTTAATTTTTAGTACGTGTACAAAAACAACATTCGCGCGCTTCACTTCAAGGCCAGCTACCTATGTGTAGCAGATACCAGAACGACGCCGCCACTTGCCGCTGGGGAAAGTTGGTGTCGCTTAAGCGGGACACAAGCCTTGCCAAAGCTCTCAGGATCGTTGCGTGCCTTCCGTGCCGCGTCTGTGAGCTAGTCCCACATGAAGAGATCTTGACATTCCTCGATCCAGCAGCACAACTCCGTACCTGGATTACATGTATTCGGAACGGTTGGCAAAGAATTGCAGAGATCCCTGAAGGCGACTGTGGATACGACAACGAGATCAATACAGTTGTAACCCTCTATTCGTCTTTTCGCGAAGTTTTCGAGCGAGGTCCCATATATTCTAATCGTCGAATCAAAATCTACTCGGAACTATCAACGCTCGCCCCAGAGATCAATTTGCCAGCTGAACACGAAGCTATGGAGTTCGCCATTGGTGATGTGCTCCGCTTTCCAGGCGACTGGTTCAGTCATCTTGCTCTGTTCGTCGGGAACGGAGATGTCATCCACTTTTGGTCGGAGGAGCTAGCACCATCTAGCTACTCGGTTCGTGTCGACGCAGTTGCTGTCGTGGCGGAGGTGAGTGGGGCCCCCGAGCGCTGGACCGACGAATTGGACGAGTGGATGGGTCTGCAGCCGTTTTCAGGGGGTGTGATGATGGAGCGCGACTTGGACACAAAGGGTACGGTTATGTTACGAACAACTGCGAGCACTTCGTCACGTCGGTGCGCTACGGACGCCAGCGATCCCCGCAAATTACGGCATATGTGGGTAAAGCTGCTCACATCGTCGTGGGAGCTGTGGTTGCTATTGTCGCGCCCTGCAATCGCGCGATAACGGAAAAATCTTAAAACCTGTTGCAGCAATACTGAATGAACTGTTATCCCCAAATCTACTGAATTCCTGTTGCCATAGTCTGAATGCCTGTTGCGTTGGTTAGGTGAGATTGGGACAACAGGAATTCAGGGCTGAATAGCTGTTGGTACAGTAATTCAGATCAACAAGTTCGTTGTACATGGAGCTGCGAGCTATCCGGATATTGCGTGCCGCTCATGTAAGGGCACCACGACATGCTGGCAGTGTTGAAATGCGGCACCACGAAACTCACATGCACAAAATACAACTTGTTCACTTGGAGGTCTTCTGGGGAATGACCTCAGCCAAACTCCATCTCCCTCTCTCCTAGACATGCATGCGACCGTTAGTCTACGCTACCCCAACTGCCTCGTCCCGTACCTACTCCAGCAGCAGTTCGCTGCAACTTCAACAGCAGCAACTTGCAGTGTTTTCCAACAGTCCTCCCTTTGCCGTAACCTTGTAGCTTGCAGCTTCAAGACCGGCAAACCAAACTCAGCTAGCCTTGCTCCTTCCGCGTGCACATGCCAATCTTGGCAGACAAGCTCTCAAATCTGGCCTTCGCCAGAGGCTTCGTGAAGAGGTCCGCGAGGTTGTCCTCGGATCGCACCTTCAGCATGTACAGCTACTTCTTGCGCACTTGCTCGCGCACGTAGTGCCACTTCAATTCGATGTGACGTGTGCGGCGCCCGAACGTGGGGTTCGTGGCCATCACATAGGACGACTGGCTGTCCACACCCAGCGTAATCTTACGCTTCATCTCAGGCATCATATCGTCCAAGATGTTCATCAAAGTCTTGCCTTCCATTGCTACCTCGCAGGCTGCAATGTACTCGGCTTCTACAGTCGATTGCGCCACGATAGTCTGTCGTCTCGACGCCCACGAGATCGCTCCACCCATCAATGTGAAGACGTATCCAGTGATACTCTTCCGTGTGTCCATATCATTTGCCCAGTCACTATCCGAAAGTCCTTGCAAGTGCACTTCGATCTCACAAGTCTCACGGTCCTGGTAGGTAAACCCCTTTCCAACAGTGCCCAGTAGATAGCGCATCACGCGCTTCAGCGCATCACGCGCTTCAGCGCATCTATGTGCTGCTCGGTAGGATGATCCACAAAGCGACTAAGCTGACACACCGCAAACATCAGATCTGGCCGTGTTCCAGTTACCAAATACATCAAACTCCCCACTGCCTCACGATATGGCACCTTGCCGGGGGCATGATTGCAGGTCCCTTCATCTGCATGTTCGCACTTTCTCAGCTTCGTAGTAGTCTCCATCGGGATGCCGCTCTTGTTAGACTGTCCCTCTTCCAGGTCGAACCGTTCCAGGATCTCCCGAGCGTACTGCTCCTGGTCCAGCACCGTCTCCGTCTCCGTCTGACGGACTCGAATGCCCAAGTAGTACGTCAACAGCCCCAAGTCTTTGAAGCCGTAGTCCTTATCCAAAGCAGCAAAAAACTCACACTTGAACTCCTCCGAGTTTGTCGTAATGATCACGTCGTCAACGTAAATCAGTTCTGCAGGACGAGGACTACGAACTCCGCCAATCTTGAGCTCGCTCAGCAATCAGGTGCAAGGTTTGTGCTGCTCTGCACAGTGCTCATGGTGCAGCTAGCATGCGCGAGTACTTGCACGACCAACTTGCGCCGTACGTCTGCGCGATGCAGTCGCCCGCTACCACGAAGACATACAGACGCTCAGGACAGCCAAGAACACCGTCCTACGTCGCGATTGCGCAGTAAAAGTCACAACTAACGCGCACAACGAAAGATGCGCCACGATGATGACGGCTGCTGCGCCCTCAGCTGCGTCCCCGGAGAGTCTCGCCGGTCACTGCTATCCGCTCGTCATGCTCACCCGCGGTCGAAGACGTCTCAACGACCGCCGCGTACTCGTCTCGCCGACTCCTGCGGGGGAATGCTCGCTGTTGCTGGTGCGCTGGCTGCACGTCGACTCGCACACGTTCGCTCCGCAGCTCTCGCCTATGCCGAATCTAAGCTTACGCGGAGCCAGGTCCTTTGGCCGCGTCGAGCGTGTCCGAGCACAAGTTGCCACTTGAAGTTGAAGTCCCCACCGACCGACCGACCGACTGACCTGCGAAAGTTTGTCAGGCGACGTTTCGGTATTGAATAGAGCAGGTCGAGAGTCGTTGCCACTTGAGGGGGGTTGTTGCCGAAAAAGGGGCAGTCAGTTGCCCAATCGGGGTGATGGTTTCTCTTTAGGGGGAGGGAGCATTCTTCGATCTTCCGGCAACTCTTGACGAGGGGGGAGATGCTGCTCACGTGGCCCAGATGACGATCGACCGCCGCCGACCGCTTCCCTCGCCTAGGCAAGACGCCCACGACACCATTCGACCAAGTCCCGCTGCTGGAGGCGCGCTGTGGAGCAGGTTCTGGCCCCGAGAAGTTTCGCCCAAGGCTGTGTTCGCGCCACCCTGGGACAGATTAAATGGGATTTGGAATAAACCATATCCCACCCAGTTGGCCTTGGGATATGGAATATACCACAACTTGTCCAGCATACAAATATCAAGTGTGCAATATTTATAGACCCAATTCCCTCTGACAACATAAACCTTTGATTAATCATCTATACAAAAAATTAGTATAACTGTATAGGTTGAAAAACCCAATATCCCATTATCCCACCCACTTCGTCAAAGATCCCACCCAAGGGCTCTCCGAAAAGTGGGATATAGCGAACCCTGGCCCAAGCGCTGCGGCCGCTGGAGAAGGGTTTGTGCGTGTCCTGCTGCCCAGGAAGCTCCCTCGGAGTTACGGTTGTTGTGGCGCATCCCCATGGTCCCGCGGGTGAGCTCTGTCGACACTCAGGGCGCCAGAGCGGTGTGCAAGGCAAGATGCACCGACTCTGGGCGAAGGCTCAGAATGGAGGAGATTTCTCGATTTCTAACTTGCCGACGAACGACAGCTGCTGAGGCGCCGCCGCTGCGGTGACATGGTGCGGGAGGGCAACACGACTTGGTATCCGTGCGCGTTGCATCTATCGACAAGTTTCGGCTCCGCTGGGTGGCAGTTCGCGTTTGTGCCCGATTCGTGCGGTCGACGGAAGTGCAGCGGCTGCTTCGTTGCTGACGAAGATGGGCATCGACGGCGTGGTGTTCCTAGATGCAGACGTCCAGACGAAGCCATTGGGACCGCTCCGGTGCGCTGGAAGGCTTTGTCGGCTGAGATATCGCAATTATTGGTCCAGGGCGGCTTCATCGAGGTGGCATCACTTTTTGGTGAACATTTGCTGGCGGCGGATCTGAGGCTTCCCAGGCTTGCAGAGGGCTCCAGGGAACCCGCACGTGCTCGCAGGATGCAGGAACCCCCACCAGAAGCGCAAGATCGAGGCAGATTGGACGTGGCGGGCTGGCTTCGGCCTCGGAGATGAAGGCGCTCGAGGACGGCTGCGTGCGCTTCGAGGTGTTCCCGCCCGGCCACGTGTTCACGAGCGACACGGAGACGTGCAAGCCCTGGTACACGCCCGACTGGTACGCGCCCGGCCACCTGGGCAAGACGCCGCTGGACCTGCCGGCGCTGCGCGAGG
>JAIKVE010001265.1:0-12708 GCA_024679115.1 Phytophthora pistaciae
TGCGCACGCTGGTGGCCGCGTCCTTCGACGTTTTCGCGCGTGTGCAGACGCAGCAGCTCGGCGCGTTCGGCGTCGCTCGCGCCAGTCGCGAATACCGCGAGGCGCTCAAGACGTGCATCTTCGCGCTGGAGGACCGTCTGGAGACGCACAAGGAGCTCAACGCAGAGGACGAGGGCGAGTTCCTGGACCTGCTCAAGGTATCGCTGGCCATATGGCACTTGTGCGAGCTGCTGCTGCTCCGCGGCGGAGCGCGCGGAGCCGACTCCGGCCTGGCCTACGACCTCGCGCTGTGGCTCCAGGAGCACTACTGCAGCACGCTGCTGGAGAAGACGGAGGGCGAGAGCGAGAGGCTCAAGAAGCTGCAGAAGCCAGAGCAGGACGCAGAGTTCTGGACGACAATCCAGGCGCTCATTATGGCGGGGAGGGGCCCCAGCGCGTGGGCTCTGTTGGCCGCGCACTCTAGCTACAAGTCGCTGTTTGCTCGCGACGCCATGTCGTTGACCGGCGCGTCCACGAAGACAGCATTTCAGGCGGTGCAGAAGCTGCTGCTCACGATGCCTGGCAGTGCAGGAGCTGCGGGTATGAGCGTGGAACGAGATGCAGCGACAGAGTGGAAGAACTGGCACGACGCGTGCCAGCTTTTGCTGAATACGGATGGATACATTAAGGCGAATGCAGGATTTACGACGCTGCTGGAGATTATGGTGGCGAAGGAGGACGCGCTCAAGAGCCGAGCTAGCACTTGGTACGAACTGATGATGGCGAAGCTGTTCCTGGACGAGCCCAAGACCATTGCGCACCGTTTCGAGTACTTGATGGCCAACTGCTTCCGCGCGTACCACAGCGACGAGGCCAGTATGGGCAACTTTGACTGCATTATCCTGGCCATTATGCAGTATGACATTCAGACGGCGCTGCAGGATATTATCGCGCTTGGATTCTCGTGGATGGCTGCCCATCTGTCGGACTTGCTGCAGAGAAGCAATGTCATTGTGGCTGACGAGGTGCTGCCGGAAGCCGGGTGCACACTGAAGGAACGCTTCTTGCTGCAGTACGCCATGGAGATTGGCGCGAGCAGTGGCATGTGGCAGTTTGCTGTGCGGTACTATGAGTACTGCCCCAAGTTCGGAGCGATTGCGATTCGCTCCGCTTTAGAGCGCGAACCAACACCGACGGACTACAAAACTGAGCGCCTTCTCACATACTGTCATGGCAAGAAACTCCTAGCAACAACTCAGCGACGTATTGCTATCCAGAGAGCACAGGAGTGTAAGGCCAAGGAGGAGTATGCATCAGCTCTTCACTGGATGCTGCGCGGCAACCACCTTGATGATGTGGATGCTTTGTGCGATGATATTCTGAAGCAGTGCGACGACACAAACTCGCTGGCGCCTTTGCACGAGGCGGCGCAGTTCATGGAAGCGCACCCCGAGTTTGCTCGTCCGCAAAAGTTGGCATGGCTGGTTCGATACCGCGAATTCCACCTGGTTCTCGACGACAGCGAGTCTTTGCGGCAGCAGCTGAGGAGTGATGAAGCGTTGAGCAACAAGGATGAGCGCGCGAGCCTGGAAACGAAGCTTCGCTTCGTCAACATGGAAGCTGCGAAGCGCCTTGACTGGCTGTTTAGTTCCCCTGAGGCCCCGAAGGCGCTGCGGTCTGAAGTACTCCAGCAAGCTGAACGGTTACTGAAGGAGTCTCCTTCCGTATTCGGATCGCGACACCTCTACTCTCTTATGGCGTACCTGCAGCAACTGGACCGTTCATTTGACCGTCAACAATTTTACGAGTCGGGCTCAAACAAGCAACTGAAAGAGCGCATCGAAAGTTTGATTTCTCGAAACCTGGCCGAAGCAATGCTGCAAGAGGCAACTGCAAGCGGGTGTGGCGCTTCTTCCGCGGCGGGTCCCCCAAGTCTTCAATCAAAACCTGCGCTGATTGCTCAGCAACCTTATTTGATCGCAGATGCGTCTTTTACGCCGATGGAAGAGTAGCGGGTTCCCTGAATTCAGGCGCGTGGCCCTGCTGCTGGGGTGTTGGGGTATTGGCTCGAGTTACTTCCAATTCGCGGACGATGTCCTCCACTGCTTGCAAAGCTGATCGCTGGCGAACGAGTCGAGGTGGCGACGACGCCTTCTGGCGCGACGGTCCTTGCTCAGGGACTGTTTGGCCATGCAAGTGCAAATATGCAGTAGACGTTAGAGAGAACGTAATAGCAAGATCTGAACGATAGTCGTACCTGGTGGTTCATTTCCACCCGCTTCAATAGGTGCCGTGGTTGCTTTCCTGGGTGCATTTGCAAAATGGTCTCATTTCAGTGCGTTGGCAGATTGGAGCGGGGTAAGTCACGAGCGGATCCAAGCACCTTCGGAACATGACGTCCACGCGCACCTGCTCGCTCTGAATTGTAATCTTCAATGATAGAGCAACAAGAGTAAGCTCAATTGACATGTGAAACAAGGTAAGAGGGTCGTTAGGATCGTTCAAACAGTACTTACTTTTAGTGTTGAATCAGGCGCGAGTCATCAAGCAAGAACGAACGTGTGATCTACAGAGCGTGTACTCGAAGAGTTGAAGTTAACGTTTTTGAAAGTGGCAACTTTCAAACCTACAGAACCATACGATACCTTGCTGCCGCCGAGATATTCGGCTAGATCAACGTTGACAACACCAAGTCGCGTATAGCCTCCAGTGGATGCGGGCGCAACTTGACGGATTGAGAGGCGAAGGTTGCAGCTCTTGAGTGTTTTCGTTTTGGGCTCGAGCCTGAGCGTGCAGTTAGTGATCGTCACTGGGGCGTCCCAAACAACTCTGTTTGCACTAAGCACACCGCAGCTTTCGGTGACACCGCTATGCATGAATGTCGCTGATGCGAGCTTCCACTTGCAGTACACTTGGGCGTCTGGGTGGGGGATGTTGGAGCATGCGTGGATCACCGCGTGGATGTCGAAGACCACCTGATGAGACGCGTCCTTGCCGGGTGACAGTCGGAGCATGCCCTCCGCCGAGAACACCTCAAACTACGATGATCCACCGTTAACCTACGATCAATTTGTGGGGAGGACAACGGTAATCACCTTGACTAATTTTGGCTGTGTGTGGTGTTGATGCTTAGTTCGGTTCGAACAGCATTTCGTCTACCTATGGGCGACTACCGTAGAACAGTGGGCTACTGCTGCTCTATCGGTACCTGAGTGCCCAAATTCTGAATTTGCTCAATAAAACTTGAGCAACTACGAGATTGCTTGCTAGGCGATTGAGCTCGAAAGTGTCAGCTTGCTGTATGCGTCATTCTGTACGAGTACGCATCGTTAGCATGGTGAAAGTCCAAGGGCGGGCGGACTGATAGCTCAAAATGAGGTTTGGCAACTTACTTGCGTCTTCTCCAAGCAGATCGAGTACGTCGGACATGAAGTCGCCGCCCTCGCGCTTGAATTTATAGGCAGCTTCAACTGCTTCCTTGAAAACCTTGACAACGTTCGTGCCGTCCGCGGCTGAGACGAAACTGAACTCGAGGTTGTGCGTCTCGGCGAACTTAAACTTTTTGCTGGTCACCTAGGGGCAAGCCACCGCGTCAGTTGCATCCCGCAAACTACGAGGGCATGCATACTCACGTTCATGTCGACGTCGATCTTGTTGGCAACGAGGAAGCACGGGATATTCTCGCAGTATTCGCGCAGCTCCTTGTACCAGTTGGCCAGATTCTGGTACGTCACCTTGCGCGTGACATCGAAAACCTGAGCAGTTAACTGTGTTAGCACCATGCTCCTCGATCAGGACTGGGAACAGTAGAGTTTGGGTCCCACCAAGATGCACGCTGTTGCTCCGTAGTAGTACGACGGGTGCATGCTGGAAAACCGCTCTTGCCCAGCAGTGTCCCAGAAGTCTGCAATGGAAGACAGGGTAGCACATGAGCGTGGGTTGAACCTCCTCCATCGGTCGTGACTCAGCTTAAGCTACGCACCAACTTTCACCGTGCGCTTGCCGTTCTCGCCATCCAGCTCCACCTCCTTGCGGAACAGCGTCAAGGCAAAGGTCGACAACTGGCGAAACATATCAGCAACAGTTTAGTAACCTCGCATTGAACCACACTACTGATCGGTGAACTTGTCCGACCTGCCGTGGTTGGTATTCGTTCATCATGAAGCGTTCGACCAGCTTCGACTTGCCCACGGCCGAGTCTCCGAGCAGAATGACCTGCCAGTGCCACGTCAGCAACAACACCCACCACCACCACCACTACCAGTCGTCCCTCCCTACCCACCTTCACATCGGGCTCGCCCAGACTGTCCTCGAGCACCTCGACCGTGTCGCTCTTCGCCGCCATATCTATCTGCTACTGTACTGTGGTAAGACGACCGTCGAAAGGTCGCAAAGCGATTGAGCAGCCGTTGCTACACACTTATCCTTTTGCGCATGAATTCGCACACGAATGGAAGCCAACACCTGCATGAACATGAACGCAGCATCATCTGCACACGCTAGCATAGACTACCAGCTAAAAGAGCCTTGATAGTGCTGCTGACAGTGCACTTCAACTTGTTGTACCGGAATGATTGCATCATACGTATCCAAATGACTGCTCCTTTTAATATCTGGTGTGCCGCACACAAGGCGTCGTGATCCACCCAAGGAAGGCGCCAACCCGCAAAAACCCACCACTCTCGGCCAAGGCAGGCGACGATGGAGCTGGCGACGGAGCACGTGCGCTTGCTGGACGCCGGCAGGCAGCGCGTCGCGTACTCGTCGCTGCTCAGCACTTCCTGCTTCGCGTCGGTGGCGTCCAAGCGCTCGCAGCTGCTGCAGCACGGCAACGCGTACGGGCTCAGCTTCGTGGCGACCGAGCAAGGTGCGCAGCAGCGGCCCTCCCATTTGATACTCGGGTACACACAGATTCTCTAAATTTATACTTACTTGCCTGCAGGCTTCACGGTGACCAAGAACGACGCGCTGGAGGCCGCATGCGCCGACTACAACAAGCGGCGGCAGGAGGCCATGGACCACAGCCAGAAGCTCACGCTCGAGGAGATCCACGAGCTGCCGACGATCAAGCAGGTGCAGCTGCCGTCCATCGCGTACTGGATCGCGCTCTCCCCGGACGAGCTCACCGTCGCTGTGGCCTATGGAGACGCCATGGCGCTCTTTGAGGTCGCGCACATTCTCGAGACGGTACAGCAAACAAGCTGCAATTTTCATTTATTTATTGGTTTCTTAGTAATAATTATTTGATTTTTCTTGCAGGCATCGCCAGCTCCCTTCCAGACATTTTCGAAGCTGCAGGCGCAGGAGATCGCGTGGTGCACAGACGCAGCCAGCGAGCGGCTGGCGGTTTTGACGCTGGAGAAGCAGGTGGTCGTGTGCACTCTTAGTGGAGACACAACTGTTGTCAACACCCAGAGCGCCGCCTCGTCGAGTATGTGAAGTCGTGAACCGCCTTTGAGGGACATTATTGAGTGTGAACTAATTATTTTTATTGTTATTGTTGTGTGATTCTTAGTTTCGTGGTCGCCATCAGGAGAGCAGATCGCGATTGGTCTTGTGGACGGCACGATTGGAGTGTACGGGCGGGATTCCTTGCAGATTATTCGATCGATCGACCCGCCTGAAAGCTGCGCGGGAGGAGACCTCGAAGGTAGGAGAATCTGTGTCGTGTCTAAATAGCTGTAGATGTGCTTGTGACTGACGTGACTTGCTGCTTTGGTTCAGTGCACCACGTCAACTGGGCGGAAGACGAATTGTTTTTGGCTGGATACCACAAGTATGACGAGGACGAGGAGGAAACGACCGCTATGGCGTGTATCTTCGATGGAGATCAGTGCGTTGAGCTGGACGAAGTTGTCGGGTTTTTCGACGTGATGAACCGCAGGCACCAGTATTTCTCTGTCTTCTTGCCGGACTGGTAAGGCGCACTGTGCTTAAAGTGTGAGCAATGGCACAGGAACCTAACGTGTTACTATGCTATGTGCTGCTTCGTAGGCGGATGTTCTTCGTTGGCTGCTCGCTAAGCGCAGATATCGAGTTGCTCGTTTCAGATCCCAATGGTGATGGATGGCAATTGTGGAAGCCGCTGGAAAGATATCAAGCCCGTCTTCCCATGAACGCTGACGATGAAGAATCCTACCCGATGGGTCTTGCCCTTAATTTGAACTCGACGTCGCCGGTCCCTGTTGATGAAGACATGTATCCGCCGGTGCCTGTCGTTTCGTGCGCCAACACGGAAGGACTCTTGGTGAACTTTGCATTTGTTGACACAACAGTGTATGAAGTTGACTTTGTCAAGAGCCCGTCGCCGTTTGAAGCGAAACCGGCTCGTGATGTCGAAGTGAAGGAGGAGACGAAGGCTGAGGCAGCAAATGAACTCCAGTTTGCGTCAAACACGACTGCAGATATTAAAGCAGAGGCGCCTGCATCTCCGAAAAAGGAGATTTCTCATGCCTACGGCCAGAACGATGAGAACGAGTTCGCCGAGTCGGACGGCGAGTCGAGCGATGAGGAAGAGGAACGCAAGGAAGAGGAAGAGAATGCCAGAGCTACGTTCCGCACGATCGCGGCGGAAGGAACGGACTTTATCGCTTCAGAGCAGTTTCCGAAGCTGTTTAAGGCGATGGGATCTACGTATTCGGAGGAGGAGCATGCGAGCACGCTGGAAAACCTGGAGAAGGACGGCAAGGTGTACGAAGACGACTTCGTGTCGTGGTATGTGAACTGGATTTTCGGTGACGATGACTCGGATTCGGATGAAGATGAGGATGTACCTGCATCATCAGCGACGAAACCTGCCGAGATGAAATCGAAGGAGGAGATCGCGGCAGCCTTCTCGAAATTTACGGCGAAGGAGGGAAGCTGGAAGTGTGAGCTGTGCATGGTGAACAATGGCCCTGAAGCAATGAAGTGCACTGCGTGCGAGGCGCCAAACCCTGCCGCACCAAAGGGGTTGGCTCCTGTGAGTGCGGCGAGCGTAACGTCCGCGGGCTCGATCGGATCCGGTGGTTTTTCTTTCCCAGTTCCCACGGGTGATGCTTCAAATAAGCCTGCTACTGGTTTCTTGTTTGGCGGTGCGGCAGCGACGACGGGTTTCAGCTTCCCGAGCAGTACGTCTACTACTGGAGCAGGCTTCAACTTCCCGACTAGCACGACACCTGCGACTGGTTTTAGCTTTGGTGCATCGGCTGGAGCAGTTGACGCAACGAAAGCCTCGGGTTTTAGCTTTGGCTCTTCGGATGCCGCTTCTGAAAGTAAAACCGTGCCAACGGTGGACGCGTCGTCGAAGTCAAAGCCGCCCCAGTCTCCGAAAAAGGTTGTTTCACATGAATATGGCCAAAATGATGAAAATGAGTTGGCAGAGTCGGATGGAGAGTCAAGCGACGAAGAAGAGGAACGCAAGGAGGAGGAAAACAAGGCGAAGCAAGCATTCCGCTCCATTGCGTCTGATGGAGATGACTTTATTGCTGCTGAACAGTTCCCGAAGTTGTTCAAGACCCTTGGCTCGACGTATTCTGAAGAAGAGCACGCCAGTACGCTCAAAAATCTTGAAAAGGACGGGAAGGTATACGAAACCGACTTCGTATCGTGGTATGTTGATTGGATCTTTGGTGACGATGAATCCGATTCAGACGACGACACTGCCGAGCAAGCGTCTCCCAAAAAGAAAATTTCCCATGCCTACGGCCAGAACGATGAGAACGAGTTCGCCGAGTCGGACGGCGAGTCGAGCGATGAGGAAGAGGAACGCAAGGAAGAGGAAGAGAATGCCAGAGCTACGTTCCGCACGATCGCGGCGGAAGGAACGGACTTTATCGCTTCAGAGCAGTTTCCGAAGCTGTTTAAGGCGATGGGATCTATGTATTCGGAGGAGGAGCATGCGAGCACGCTGGAAAACCTGGAGAAGGACGGCAAGGTGTACGAAGACGACTTCGTGTCGTGGTATGTGAACTGGATTTTCGGTGACGATGACTCGGATTCGGATGAAGATGAGGACGCCCCTGCATCATCAGCAACGAAACCCGCCGAGATGAAGTCGAAGGAGGAGATCGCGGCAGCCTTCTCGAAGTTTACGGCGAAGGAGGGAAGCTGGAAGTGTGAACTGTGTATGGTGAACAATGGCCCTGAAGCAATGAAGTGCACTGCGTGCGAGGCGCCAAACCCTGCCGCACCAAAGGGGTTGGCTCCTGTGAGTGCGGCGAGCGTAACGTCCGCGGGCTCGATCGGATCCGGTGGTTTTTCTTTCCCAGTTCCCACGGGCGATGCTGCATCAAAGCCGTCGTCTTTTTCTTTCGGTGCGACGCCTGCCACTAAGACTGACGGCGATGCTTCAAATAAGCCTGCTACTGGTTTCTCGTTTGGCGGTGCGGCAGCGACGACGGGTTTCAGCTTCCCGAGCAGCACGTCTACTACTGGAACATGCTTCAACTTCCCGACTAGTACGAAACCTGCGACTGGTTTTAGTTTTGGAGCACCATCAAGTACTGCTGCTTCGACGACTTCTGCTACCAGTAGTGCTGACACGACGTCGAAGGATCAAGCACCGGCGTCCGCTTCTAGCGGTAGCGCGTATCCCCCGGACACGACCTCAAAGCCTAAACCTCCAGCCTTTGGTGCTTCGAGTGGCAGCGCGTACCCTCCTGACACTACATCAAAGCCGAAGCCTCCAGCGTTCGGTGCTGCGAGTGGCAGCGCGTACCCGCCGGACACGACGTCGAAGCCTAAGCCGCCGGCATTCGGCGCTTCGAGTGCGTACCCTCCTGACACTACATCAAAGCCGAAGCCTCCAGCGTTCGGTGCTGCGAGTGGCAGCGCGTACCCGCCGGACACGACGTCGAAGCCTAAGCCGCCGGCATTCGGCGCTTCGAGTGCCTACCCTCCCGACACGACATCGAAGCCGAAGCCTCCAGCGTTCGGTGCAGGTGCGAGCGGTGGCGCTTACCCGCCTGACACGACATCTAAGCCTAAGCCTCCAGCGTTTGGAGCTTCAAGCGGAACGTCAACATCTGGAACAGGATTCAGTTTTTCGACTACAGCGAAGCCTGCTACGGGTTTCAGTTTTGGAGCAGCGTCTAGTTCGGCAGCTACGACGTCTACTGCTTCCAGTAGTTCGTACCCTCCTGACACGACGTCGAAGCCCAAGCCTCCAGCTTTTGGTGCGGCAAGCGGTAGCGGATACCCTCCTGACACGACATCGAAGCCTAAGCCCCCGACGTTTGGTGCTGCGGATGGAAGTGGATACCCTCCTGATACGACGTCGAAGCCCAAGCCCCCAGCGTTTGGTGCTGCAAGCAGTGGTGCTTACCCGCCCGACACAACGTCAAAGCCCAAGCCTCCAGCTTTTGGTGCGGCAAGCGGTAGCGGATACCCTCCTGACACGACATCGAAGCCTAAGCCCCCGACGTTTGGTGCTGCGGATGGAAGTGGATACCCTCCTGATACGACGTCGAAGCCCAAGCCCCCAGCGTTTGGTGCTGCAAGCAGTGGTGCTTACCCGCCCGACACAACGTCAAAGCCCAAGCCTCCAGCGTTTGGTGCTGCAAGTGGCAGCGGCTACCCGCCTGACACCACGTCGAAGCCGAAACCTCCTATGTTTGGCCAGCCGACTGCTTCCGACAAGCCAACGAGTTCGTTTGGATTCGGCTCTTTCGGTAAGAGTCTTTTTGGATCAAAGACGGAAGCGGAAGCATCGTCGGAGTCGACCGAGCAAAGTACTCCTAAGAAGTCCAAATCCTTGTTTGGAGGCACTTTTGGCAGCGGGGCTACAGAGAAAGCGCCCGACACGTCTTCGTCTCCATTCGGCGTTGTCCCCAAGGCAACCTCGAAAAGTGCGTTTTCGTTTGGAGCATCAACTGCCAGCGAGCCGAAGGAGGCTACTTCGAAACCTAGCTCGGAGCGACCAAGCTTCTCATTCGACAGTGTGTCTTCAACGCTCGACTCTGCTGCAAAGAAGGACAGTTCCGATGACGAGCCGAAGACGAAGCGCACTCTGAACTTTGGCGATTCAAGTGCATTTGAAGCAAAGTCTAAACCGATTTCTGCTGTGAAGACCCAAGCGAAGCCAGTCGCAGCACCTGTTAAGTCGTCGAAGGCTGTTCCGTCGTCTCGGATGGAAGGCCAACTATGGAAGTTAATTGTGGACTTTGACAAGTCTCTTCAGCGGGTAAACCAGAGCTCAAAGAACATTTCGTCCAAGGACCCAGAATTCTCGAAGGCGCTGCTGGCTAAAACGGACAAGCTACGCGGTCAGATTTCGAGTCTTTGTGATGAAATCAACAGTTTGGACGAGTCGCGTGATCAGATCGAGAAAGATGTGCTGTTCGTCATCGGAAGTGACGGTGATGTGCACGAGCAGCTCGAGTATGGTCGTGAGATTTTGAACAGCTTTAATGATGAGGCTCTCAAGAGGACGCTGGAAGAGCAGCCGCTTGATCAGCGATCAAAGGAGACCTGGGTATCGCTCAAAGAGAAATTGGACGAGGCGGAAAAGTGTTGTCGTGAGCTCGACAGTCATCTGTCCTCTTCCAAGATCGGCACTGATGCAGCCGGCGCAACATCGTCCGCGCACTTGTTCCGCGTTCTGAAGCAAACTTACGATAACTCCAAGATGCAGTACAACAAGGCTTGCAAATTGGCTGACCAGTTGGAGAAGTTGAGTTTGCGCGGCGATCGAATGCGTCAAACCAACGGTGTGAGCTGGCTTTCTCCGGTTGAAAGTGAAATTCATTCCGCGGCTACCAAGGAACAAATGGTTCAGGTGATTATGGAGACGGAGCAGCGAAGTCAAGACGTGCGCCGGAACTTTTTGTCGCTGTGCAACAATGTCGTGACCCCCCGAGATGTTTTCTCAACACCGCGGCGGAAGCTGGCACCTCCTACACCATCCGATTCGTCCACGTCGCCCCTCCGGATCAAGGCCTGCAGCAAACTGATGCCGAAGACACAACTGAGTGTTGCGTCTCCCATGAGCTCGGCGAAACAATCATCCAGATCGGTATCGTTCAAGGAAACCCCCGTTAAATCAGGGTCAAAGCTGTTTACTCTCGCAGAAGCCATGGCGCCGAAGGAGGAGCCTGCCAAGCTTGTACAGACTCCCCAGCCGACAAAGCCTAGTGTTGGTGTAGGCAAAGCACCGCAGCGACCAAGTCTGGGAGCCCCCGCTGCAGAAGCGAAGCCCGCAACGACATCGTCTACTACAGCTGCACCAAAGACCAACGCGTTCAGCTTCCCGAAGTCATCAAATGCCAGCGCGACTGCGTTTGGCGCCTCAACGGCCAAGGAGAGCGACAAGAGCGCTGCGCCGACATCAGCGTTTGGCGGATTTGGAGTCAACTCGCCAGCAGTAAAGCCGAAGCCGAAGGCCGAGGCCAAACCTGCTCCTGCCTTCTCATTAGGAGGAAAAGAGGCGCCTGCATCATCGTCCGCCTTCAGCTTTGGATCCAAGGACACGAAGAGCACGGATCAGCGCGCTTCGTCTACTGCTGCCACGACAGACTACAAGGCGCTTTTGGAGAAGTTTTACAAGGTGCACAACCCGTCCAAGAGTGGCAGCGTGATTGAGAAGGCTTTGACAACGTACAAGGGCAGGGAGGAAGAGCTGTTCACTCGGCTGTTCACCATGTACGTCCCCGATTCGACACCTGAAGATGTCAAGAAGTATTTAAATGGAGAACCAGTTCCCCCCAAGTCCACGGCGGCATCAGCCGCCTCGAAGTCCCCGGCACCAACTCCCACGGCGACTAAGAGCCCTTTCAGCGGTTTTGCAACGCCAGCTACTGCTCAGAAGGATGGTGCCGCCAAGCCTAGTCCGTTTGGTGCGTCCCCGTCAGCCTTCAGCCTCGGCCCTGCAGCAAACAAGTCGACTGGTTTTGGTGCGTTTGGATCCACGGCGACTAGCTCTTCCACGACAGCGACAACTACTGCGACAGCGTCTCCTTTCGGCAAGCCTGCTGTCGACTATCGCCAGAAGTTGGTAGAATTCTACCAAAAGCACAACCCTGACAAGCTTAGCAGCGTGGATGCCACGCTTCAGAAGTACAAGGGAAATGAGGAGAAGCTCTTCCAGAACCTGGCTGTCAAGTACAAGCTGAACGACGCGAGTGGAGGCATCTCGGTGCCGCCTGCGAGCCCGGCCGTGCAGCCCGTGAGGCCTAATGCTGCAGCCAGCCCGTTCGGTCAGCCCGGAGGATTCTCTGCTGCCAACACATCCAGTGGGGCAACTTTCGGCTCCACCAGCTCTGTTGGGTTCGGCGCGGCGAATCCAACCCCCGGTGCTTCTCCATTTGGTGCGCCCAAGCCGACTCCCGCTGCGTCTCCGTTTGGTGCCGCCTCTCAAACCTCCAGCGGCTTCGGATCTGCTAGCGGAAGCGGATTTGGCAGTGGCTTCCAGTCGAGTGCTCCTACGACCCCGGCGTTCGGTGCCCCCTCTCCTTTCGGTACCGCGAGCGGTGGATTCGGAGCTGCGGCAGGTGGCGTGAACTACCGCGAGAAGCTCACGGCGTTCTACCAGCAGCACAACCCGGCTAAGCTGAGCTCCGTGGACGCGACACTGGAGAAGTACAAGGGCCGCGAAGACCACCTCTTCTCGATGCTGGAGCAGAAGTACGTCAACAAGCAGCCGGCAGCGCCTGCCGCCGGAGGTTTCGGCATCCCCAGCACCTCGACGTTTGGAGGAGGCAGCGGCTTCGGCGCGCCGGCGGCCTTGGGGTCTGCTAGTGCCGCCCCTGCGTT
>JAIKVE010001266.1:0-12696 GCA_024679115.1 Phytophthora pistaciae
TGCTCTACCTAACTGATGCGCGTCAATGGCCTAATAAGGGGTCTGTTTTTCGTTGCTTGTTGTTGGTGTTGGTGCAATAGACTACAAGTATGACGGCACCACGACCTACTGCTACTGGATGGACCAGGGCATGCAGGTGTCCAACTTCGACTTCGCCTACGTGCTGCAGGAGGGCACGGGCTCCGACTGCCCGCTCACCGTCTCGCTCGAGCAGGCCACGACCGGCACCATCCAGGCCGGCAGCGAGGTCGAGTACGCCTTCACGGCCACGCTCAACCTGAACGACAACGCCTTCAACCTCACGGAGCTGCAGACCACCGTGCCCGACCCGACCACGGGCCTCCCCATGCAGATCGGCCACGCCAACATCCACACGTGCTCGCGCTCGACCGTGTGCGACATCTTCCGCACAGGCTCCAACCGCAAGATCGCGGACCAGGAGACGTCCAACTTCACGAGCGCGGGCACGGCCAGCTTCCGCCAGAAAATCACGTACAGCAGCGCCGGCGAGCGCAACGTGTTCGCGCACATTATCCTCCCGCCCAAGGACTACCTCGAGGAGAGCTACCACTTCATCACGTTCATCACGACCAACGTGGAGGCCAGCTCCACCAGTGAGGCGGACGATGAGAGCTCGGGTCTGTCGACGGGTGCTACGGTCGGCCTCGTCGTTGGCGCAGTCGCGATCGTGGTCGCTATGATCATCTCGGTGGTATTCTACCGCCGCAAACGCCACCCCGGTGACGGCACCGACCACTTCCGCAACAGTGGCTTTGGCTTGCCCGCGTCGTACGCTGCGACCAAGTCCAAGTCGCATCTGGACTGGAACGCCGAGCCCGACGCGCGGGTGGCGTCAAACGGTTCTGGCTGGAAGGACAATTACTCGGCTGGAAACCGCTCCCAGGCCTCTCGTGGACCCGGACTCAACGCCAGCGCCCTTGCCTTTAATACCGACCGTCACAGCCGCCAGAACAAGACAGTCTCGTCATCGGGATCGCTCCACTCTAGTCGTGGCCCTGGTGACTCGGGTATGATGTACGCCAACTACGAGACGCCCATGCAGCGGTCCGGCAACAACTTCAACGCCGTGGACCCCTTCAACCGATCGCAGTCGATGTACCCGGACGATTCCATGTACGACGACGGCGAGTCTCGGATTATTGAAGAGGACCCCAACCTCGAGTACGGACGCACTCCCGACCTTGAGACCTTCGGCATCGGCGGTATTCAGGGCCCTTCCTTCGAGAGCGAGACGTCCATGGGCACGTCTTTCGGGTACAACACGGACGACTCTCATTTCGCCCAGCCGACCTTCAACCCGCTGCTCAGCGGTTACGGTCGCGAGTCGGATATGTCGAGCATGGGGGGAACCGACGAGTACAACATGTACGAGCAGCCTCGCACGCGCGGTAACACGCTCGACGCAATGCTATCGGAAGTGCCTGGCGACCAGGGAAGCGAGAGCGGCGACGTACGTGACGGCTCGGTGTCCTCGATTGGCACGGTAGACTTCACGCAAGACGAGCCTTCTGTTCGATCCGCGAAGCCGATCACGTTCGAGCCTTTGGACGAGACCTTGACGCTGTCGGGCTACGGAAGAGCGAAGGAGGGGAACCCCGACCTTGCCAAGTCGAACGAGCTCAACAAAACCAACTCGAGTGACAACACGGAGTTTGTGCTCCACGACAGCAGCGTCGACTTCCCTATCTCCAACGCCAACGCCGACTTCGCCAGCACGACTGGCTCGGCGGATATTGACGGCAAGACCGACATCGTTAGATCCGATTTTGGCGCCACTGGCACCACAGACATCGTGAGCAGTACCGATTACGATACCAGCAGCAATGCCGATAGCCACAGCGACTACGACGCAGGCAGCTTCAGCAGCGGGTTGGAGAGCTCCAGCTTCAACTCGGATCTGACCGGCAGCAGCTACGGCACTGGTATGACTGGCTCGAGTTACGGCACCGACGGCACCGGCAAGAGCCTAAACGCTGACCTGGAAGACTCGGCAGTAGATGCGACCAAGGCCAAAGCGGGTCTCAACGACACGCAGTCAACCTACTATTTCGACGACAAGTCCTTCCGTGCTTCCGACTCGTTCACCACTTCCCACGACGATCCGACGGCTGGCGAGGGCCTTCGCCCGAGACGCGTGTCTTCAGCTGATGGCGAGAGCTACGAATTCTAGACTTCCCCGTCCTGGGCAACTAGGTAGACTTTGTACTCTCGTTTGTTGATGCGTTCGGTTGCGTGGTGGAAGCCTGGGGGGGGGGGGGAAGGCACTCGCTGTCTGTCACTTGGATGATGTGGAACAAACGGCAAGGGCGCGAAGGAACGCCTGCAGTGCTTGTGGCCTCGCAGTTTTGCTGGTTCGGCGGTGTCATTATTCGAGTTTGCAGAAGGTCACGTGGACATTCCGATGCGGAATATGGAGACGACGGCGCCGTGGCGTACTTCATTTTGTTCTTTCTTCGCGAGGGTTCTCCGGCTCGTCAAGCTTGGCACATTGGGCATGACAGTGGCCAGTGTTGGAAGGCTTGAGGTGCATGCGAGAGAAACCCGAACACTACGCTAGTCGTATTTAAAACTTTTTTGAAACACGAAACACATGAACCTGGAGGATTCAAAGCGTTCATGAAGCTGCTTCAACCAGGCACTCCACGCATCACTATAAATACTGAGTTTTTTCTGCTCTGCTGACGATCGCGTTTGCTGGGATAGTGGTCACATCACTCGCAACCGTCCAACACCTACCTATATTCAATTGCCAAGGAGGGCGGACGACGTAATGAGGGCGAGTGAAGTTGGCGCCAGCTTTGGGGTGAAGGAGTCGGAGGTTCAATACGGGGAAGCGCCGCCCCTCGCGTCGAGATCAAGCGTCTCCGCTTCAGGCTCGCGTGGGGCATTCAGTTGTCGGAGGTGGCGACTGCTGTCAGGGAAGCAAAAACCCGGCGATGGTGTCGACACAAGAGCCGAATCAAGCTCGGTTGAAGTCGCACCTCGAACGGTGCAGCGTCCATCGACAGCCGATGTCGATACCAAGACCTGGGGGTCGGCAGCGACCCCGTTTGCCACAGTTCTACCGCGTGACACGATCGTTCCAACCACGTCACGCAAGTCCGTGGCTGCTGCAGTCTTGACGTCCGCTTGTCCACCGGAGAATACGAAGAAGTGGGAGCGTGAAATGACCATTTGCGAGCGAAAGCACGTCAAGGCCATGGGGAGAATGGCCACAAGAATCTACCGTGGCAAAGGCGTTGGAGAGGACCCCGCAGAGCCTTCCAGAAGGCGAAAAACTCGCGAAAAGCAGGCGCTCAAGGATCAGATCTATCTGCCCGTCTTGTGCCAGGCTAGAGCTGGTGGGTCTCGCGACCTGTCACCTCCTCGGGCGCCCAAGTCAGTGCAATCATCACCTCAAAGTGAAGTTTCTTCTCAAAGCTCCGAAAACACTATTGAGCTGCCCGGTGCGTTGGCAGGTATGAAGCTTTTATCATCGCAACTCGACGAGCTTCGCGCAGGGCTTGGCGTAACGTCGAGACGATCAGAAAGGTTGTGGTACCCCCAAGCTCAACGTGCGACCAAGACAGCGTACTCCCGCCCCAGCCAGCCATCTCGTATCGCAATCTGTCGTATCGGACAACCTGATTCGGGTAGCAGCTTTAGCAGCCTCGAGACGCTCCTATTGCGTGTGCTAGAGAGACCTCCGGCATGTCCGGACGGGTACCAGGCTGACCATGAAGTGAGCACGATAGACTCTAGCGATGGAGCCAAAACAAAGTCGCTGGATAGCAGAAGTACCAATACCAGTGAGGACGATTTGCTGCTTCTACTCAACGCACTGGACTCCACCAGCCAAACATCTTCGACCACGACCAGCCTTCCGCTCGACAGTGTGGCAAGTTCAGACTTCACCGTCAGCAGCGAGGACTGAAAGGGGAAGAGGCACCCCAGATTTACCCGACAAATCGAACGGGGAGTCGCAGGCTAGCCGGATGCAGATCGATGAATCAATCCCGGCTCACTCGACGCAGCGGCCAAGCAATGAACAGCTCAGCTCTGTCACCGCTCTTACAGGTACAATGGCGAAGAATCGCAAGCAGAAGCCGGCGAGTGCCTATCAGTATTACCAGAAACTGGTTCAGGAATTCGATTCACTTGAGCGGGAAATGGAGAGTCACCAAGAGGAGCAAAGCGAGCTGGAGGCCCAACTAGAGCGTGCTAAGGCTAAAGCCCGAGCGTTGAAAGCTGAGGACCAGCAGGTTCAACGAGTTCAATGGGAGCGGGAGCGTGATCGGCAGCTGGAAGTGTTTGTCCAGCAGCGCGCCACACTCGACACTCTACGGACCCAAACGGAGGCGTTAGAAGCACAAGAGCTGCGTCTTCAAGCTGAGATGGAGGTACTTCACGAGAGACAACAGGAAACCAGCGAGACGGAAGCTCGTCGCATCCGTCGACTTGTCCATGAACGGACAACGCTACTCGAAGACGAGCTGGCTAAAGGGAAGCTGGATCTGGATTATATCGCCCAAGTTGTCTCCTCTGCACGTCGTCAAGAGCTCAAGCAGGAGGCTCAGCGAGAAACGAATCACAACGCCGTGTCCTCTGTGAAGAACCTCGTGCAGGATATTCAGGATCGCAGACGCCGCGACTTTGAAGTGGCAGAAGCTAATTTCCAAGCCCGAATGCGCTCGTTCCAACTGGAGAAGGAGGCGTTAGCTAAGAAAGCAAAAGAGCTACGGGTGACCAAGCAGCGAGCGCTCCAGATCCTATCGCAGAATCAACAACAGGTGATTAAAGGATTTTTCGATGCGCCTGCAGTGAGTCAACAGCGTGAGGAGAAGGCGCTGGCAACACCAACGCTGGACTTTGGTGAGATCTTGCAGTCTCTCAACCAAAGTGGTGCGCAGGTGGAGCAGATCCAAACCATTGACTCCGAAAGGAACTCGGGTCGTCGCGAGCTTGCAGACGCTTTACAAGACGCACGTAGGACACTCGAGCACGGAGACCAACGCGGTGAAGCTATCAAAAAGAGTTTGTTAGACCGTCAGAACGAAGCTCAGAAGCTGGGTATCACGGTGGATTCTCCAGGTACCAGTTCAGCTGGGTACGATGGTATGTGGGGCATTGAGTCGTACGCTCCTCGGCAGTACGAGACGGTTTACTTTGTACGTGGAATCGTGTTTGCCTGCATGGATGCTGCTATTACTGAAGTCACGACTCAACCTGCGAAAGAACTTCTTGAATTTGAGGTAAGGCGCTGGAGTGATACACATTTCAGTGTCGAGCAGGACCGGGATCGTGAAAGAGTTGTTCAATTAGCAAGACAAACGCTTGCAAATTTGATGGACGAGGTGATCACTGAGATTGCTGCAGATATTCGCCTGGAGTTTGAATCTAGCTCTCTTTGCGTTCGAAGTGTTGTCACGAACGCACTCAAGGCCGTTTTGTTTCCGAATCCTGCACACAACCTTGCCTCGCCACAAGCCAAGAGAGGGAATGCTAAATCTCAACCCACAGTTCCAGCTTCAACTAGTCCACCCACTCTACGATCATCGTTGTTTGGATCCTCATTCGAACATCTTTTGGCCCTCCGAAATCGGCGGAAGGGTTCAATCTCGACCATGATCCTGCATCAAACTTCGCTACCGATATCACAGCAACACCCTGCAACGGTAGTAAATCCATCCCCAGTGGCGATGAAGAGCCCTGTGAAGAAAACGTTTGGCATCTTCAGTTCATCAAAAGGAGCTGAAGCTGCTTTATCGAAGAAAGGAGTTCCTCCTCAGACCCAAAGCTCCACCCCCGCAGACCTCAAATCAAGCGAAGCAGAAGTTATTCCGTTTCTATTAGTAGATGCCCCCAAATCCCCACCATCGTCTGCTACCGTTGCCATGAATTTTTGGGAAAACAAACCGCTCGTGCACTCGCGAACGATAATGGTACCGTCGTCATTGGGCTCTTCATCATGCTTGCAAGTATCTCGAAATGGCGACCTGCTCATCTGTGGTACAACCGAAGGCGAACTGATAATCTGGGATCTGCTGCCTGATCCGCCAACGATACTGCGTGTCTGGTCACCTCCAAAGGCCGAACGTTCGCGAATTACTCGAATTGTACTGAGTGCGGATTCTCAAGTGGTGTTGGTATTCTTCCGGCGTCGAACCGTCTGCGTTTTTGCTATCAACCCGTCGATACGAGCTAACAACATTGATCCACCAGCAAGATCCAAGCAAGCCGCGCACTCTGAAGATTGTTTTCCAGTCGAATCCGCAAAGTTCAAGCCTCACAGTCTACAACTTCTAGTGCAGCTTTCAGCGACCGACGCGCTTGCCGAGCTGCCGTTTCCCTCTGATCTACGCGAGCGTGCTCCAAATGCAGTTGCAAAAGACCCCGCCACTGGCTGGTCAGCCGCAGAATTGAGTTGTGGGTCTTTCTTCGCCTCGTCTTCACTAACTGGGTTAACAGCGTGCAGTACCAGCATACTATGCGGAGCTTCCACGGGAGACTTGCTGAAATTTAACTTGCAACCGCAGCCAGTAAGGAAGGGAGTACGGTTGCACAACATCCAGGCGAGATTTGACTACCCAGGGCCGGACGCCAACGCGGCTCTCGATACCAAAACTATCCGGCGCGAGTTTTTTCGTGGGCACAGGCGAGTTATACTCTTTGCGTCTTATATTAGTCGAAAGGACGAGGAATCGAAAGCACCCGAGATTCTGAGCGTGGACCAGGATGGCATAGTCTGCATGTGGAAGTATACCGCTGAAGAATTTACTGGATTTGGGTGGTTCAAACCCACTCTGAAGCTGCGATTGAAACTTTCAAGCTCAGAATCCACCCCTTCCATTCCTACAGCATCAGCTGCTAGCGCTTCAAAGCAACCTCCATCGAAACAAAGTCCGCCACTTCCCAACAATTTTTCCCCAGGGAATTCGAAAGGCGAGGTGCTGCAAGTTGCTTTGACGCCAGACGATACCCGACTTGTGTTCATGGTATTCTACGGCGATTCAACGAAGAAAGAAGTCGCAGGAACGCTTCGGTTTTCCCAACTGCTTACTGCATCCTTGAAGCTGGATCCAGTACAATTTGATGTGGGCTTTACTGGGGGCGACGGAGCGCCTCGATTCGCAGTGACCACTAACTTTCTGTTCATGCTGGCGAATAACTGCGTTCGCGTGTATAGCCTACGCACCGGCAAGGAGGCGCGCGAGCCTATTGCACTCTCTGCTTCTGCTAAGCAGCCGCCTGCCTTCAGTGCTATCAGTTGTGCTAGCTCGAGGTTCAGCTTGTCCAACAAATTTGGACCTCCAACCAAATCGACAAGTAGATGGAGCGCGGATTCTACTACAATCACTGTGGCTGTGTCTAGTGACCAGCACCCTCGTGTCCTTGTATACGCGTTCACCACTACTCCACAAAGTCATGGGATGAGAAATCAAATCCAAACGTGAACGATGAGCCAGCTCTTTGCTTTATTGTGTTCCACTCACGGAGACCACATACTCAACTGGTATTTGTTGAGGAGCTCCCGTGTCTGCACGTGTTGCGTCTGAAAGGAGCTGGCCGTGAGCAGTCGAACGTAGTCGTCTACATCTAGTGGAGTGGTGTCACCGCCCAAGTCGTTGAACAGAAAGAAAGTCGTGTTGGCCGGCAACGATAAGCGCAGACCACGCGAAAAAACTTGCCCAAGCTTGGTCTCCACACTCTTCAGCGCTTCTGGCGACTCCGTTATCACGTTGACCGCGAGGATACCGTGTGGGGCAAGTAGACGCTTCGTCATGTGCAAGAAGGCCGACTCCAGCATTGCAAGTGGCGGTGCTCGCACACCATCGCAGCTCTCTCCAGCCTCCACATCCAGCACCACCATGTCGAGCAGACCCTCCTTCTCTTGCTTCGCGAGATAATCTTCTCCCATTTCTTCGTGAATCACAAGCCTCGGGTCACGTTGCTGGGCTGCCCCAACGCCGAAGAAGCGTTTTGCAATCGCGTTTACCTGACTACTTGGCTCCACAGCATCGATCTGGCCAAGCTCGTTCGACGAGTAATGCTCCAGAAGAAACAGAGGCAATGTACATGCCCCTGCACCCAATACAGACACTCGCAACGGAAGCTCGCGCTGAGGCACCCACGCAAGGGGCATGCACAGAGCTCTGTGGACATCAAGAGCCAACGTGCTGCGATCGAACTCTGGCTCGGAGGCAGAATTTTCTTCAGGCATCTTGCTGAGCGCGACTTCGCTTTGTGTCAAGTGCAAGCGATCGTTGAATACGAAGCTCCGCGTGGGCTTCGATGAACCGTCAAAGGAACTGTCCAGAACAGTAACCTCATCATCACTGAAGACGATCCGCCTCGAAAACTTCTCGAAGAACTCGGCCTTGTACTGCGCGACAAACTCCGGCTCAACCTCCCGCAAGTCACACAGCATTTGCTGCAGTTCGTCGTAGGTGTAGTTCTCACCTGACCGGTGAATCTAGCATTGAATACACAAAAACTATCAGCTCCATATCTTCCCACCACAATTCCCGCTAGTGCAAACCTTACATCGTGCAGAATCGACTCCGGCATGACGTCGTCGAAGGAGTAGGCTGGAATATTCTCTTCCTTATCATTCCCTTCCCCCGCAATGTGGATGCCTTCGCAGTCTGCAGCCGCGAGCTGCCAGTCATAGTCGGACACAAGATGCTGCGGCCACCACGGAAACGTGCGGCACTGCGTCGGCCTCGCTGTATCAAACGCCCACCAACCACAGACGATGGCGATGATTAGTGTCAAGTGCGGCTGCCATTTGAGGGAAGATACTTATTGGAGACCTTGGTAGACGGAACACTTGGACCCTTGTAAGAAAATGCACTGGTGATCATCAGGGGTTTGCTTGAGCACCAATTGTGTCTGCTTTTGTCCACCGACGTCCTCCTCTACTAGACGCGTGTAGCTTCGCTTGAACTCGACCACAGACAAATCGGTGGCTGCGGCCAGCTCCTGCAGCTCGCGCTCGTTGACGCGCACGCGGCCGCCACTGCCTGTGCAGCACTTGCCACAACCCGTGCAGCGGAAACTGAGCCGCACTTCCTCACGACTCGCTGACCAGCTCTGCAGACCACGCACACGCAGCGTCGGAGGCGCAACTTTGAGCCATCGATGCATGTTTTGTCTTGATTTCCGATGCAAATTTTCGGGGGGAATCTCTAAAACATGCCTATTTCGGCGAAGTATTTGCAAAACATGCTGTCAGTTTCAAAACATGCTTAGGTACACTGTACCATTACCATTACCGACACAATGCGGCCTCGCGCACGCTGTCACGGTGCACACGAGGCAGCTCACGTGTAGGGCTCCAGTGCAGAGCTGAGTATTATGAAACTTACATGATCTCCGTGTTTTGGAGGTGCCAATGCAGTGGTGCGTGCCTACACGCGCCTCACCAGATTATCGGTTGTAAAGCTCGCCCTTTATTAGCCTAGCCTACAACCCGCGCTAATATAGTTCCTGTCTTGTGTCTCCACATGCGCCTCTCGCTCCATATTCACAGCGCTGTTATTGATGTGAGATATATATTGTTGCTAGACGAACACACCCAAGACTACATTTAGTTTAGGATATGCTCTTCAACTCTGAGATTTTCTCAATACTTTAGTACATCAGCATTTGAGGATGCCAGCATGTTCGGAATACATGTTTGTTTGTAGTTGGCCACAGATATAAGTGGCATCAAACCTCAATGTCAGAACAAAACTAAACAAAGAGTGGCATGATGCGCAGGCGAGTGTTGGTAGGAGGAAGAGCTTAGTGAGCAGGAAGACGACGCTAAGAACACACGTGCTTCCCACTGAACAACTTTGGTATTGAGGAGGGAAAACCTCGAAGTGCCAACCCCCCTCTGTGTTAGCTGCAAACAACTATACGCTAACGGGCTCAAGGAGTCGCGTCCCGTATACACACAACCAAAGGCAACCTTGGGCGTCCCAGGTGTATACTGTATAGTGCAGGCACGCTGGAGTGGAGCCAGGTTCACGACCTTCTTCACAAAGAGAACACGATTGTTTAAATTTTTGCATCCCTTAGCCCGGTGGGCCCGGTTAGCGGGGTTGATGTAGACCTACTGTCTAGCTGTAGTGCTCACCCTGAGTTTTATTGGCGTTAACCGCAAAAAAATAAAAATAAAAATGCATCCCTTCGTTGCTCACTAAGAAATGAATTCAATATGATCGTTTTATATTACCTGGGTAAGTGATGTTTGCAGACGTATCGGCCTCCTTGCACTCTGTCATGGCCTCCTAAATCGACTAGGTATCCGTATCAAAGAGAACGATAATTGATACATGAAACACGAGTACGCACTGCGTGTACCTTACATACGATCCATATTTGCTTACACTGACATACGTAGCACTTGCACACGCCAGCGATTGCTGTAATGGCAACGTGTGATAACACTACCTACCTACCTGTGAGCTGATTCCGCAGCGTAAATATGGCTGGCCACACTGAGCTGACGTACGAGGCTCTCGTGTGCTTGAGCTGGCAGAATCCTGTTAGATGGCCATATTTGTGCTGCCAGCCACATCCGCCGGGGACGATGACAGCTCTCACTAATAGTGCCCAGTGCTCCACATTGTACATGGTACAGTGTACCTAAGCATGTTTTGAAACTGACAGCATGTTTTGCAAACAATTCGCCGAAATAGGCATGTTTTAGAGATTTCCCAAATTTTCGGTTTAAATTTATCGCTAGCAGCCAACTGTCAAATTTTAGGCGATGCAATGTTAAATTCGGTTTATTATTTATGACAATAGGCTGTATCACCCTTCAGACGCAAGCGACAGTACAGACAACAACATCCGCGTGGACGCAACACTGTGCTCCGCATGTGCAGGAAGTCGGCGTGGAGGAGGTGGCCCGCGAGCTGTAGTGCGCTCGCGGCAACGCTCATTTGTGGCGGCGGCAGAGGGCGAAGCTTCTCAGCTTTACTGGCCATGGGCATACCTGCACTATAGCCCCGCACTGGTCTGACATGATGAGCATCCTGCGACTACTATATTGCCTTATTATATTGCAGGACGCTCATCATGTCAGACCAGTTTAAGTCTTACGTCACGAAATTATAGAACTACGTCGAGTGAGTACTTCCACGGGCTGGTGCTTTGTATCAACCGTTGTAGGACATGATTGTATCGTGCTAACACAGTTTAACTGACAAGTATGCGTTGGGATTTCTCGCTTAAGTATCTTTTCCGGACTGATATACAGGTTCGGAGCTATACCACAGGTGTGCCCTGACCACGCACCCCCCAGGACACACAAGGGGCAAGGACGCAAGGTACTCTTCCCTGATGCCGCTGCCATTGTCACTTTTTATAAAAGGCACGAGACCAGATGAAAACGCAAATTTATGTTACTACTATTCTGGGTAGCCATAACTCTAGCGTATTTTGTTTGTAATGTAGGCTCTCACGACACGAGGCATCATGGAGTACATGTCGCAGATCGAGCCCGGGTGGGACCACGCCAGTGGGTACGCCAGCAACAGACATGCTTAGGGAAGACATACCTAGTGGCGAGGAAGGCAGGCGTCGCAGCGCCGCAGTCTCCGTCGCCACAACAAGCCCACGCGCAACGCCGCTTGAGGACAGGCGCCAGTTTTATGCAAGACTGCTCGGCGCCTAGAAGCCAGCACACGACCTGTACAAGACTACAAGGTACATATAGAGGATTACGAAAACATTAAAAACACTTGCATTTAGTATAGGTGAGTTCAGCTTCTAGAACGGCACTAAAGAGAGCCTAGGGGAAGGCCTAGAGCTTGACGCTAGTCCCAAGACTTGAAGAGATCAATTTCACTTCGTACTTATCCGCGAACAATCAAGCAACACCAACACCAACTTCTCAGCATACCTTCGGTATGGCAGACTCCAGAGTACCGGAGCCTGTCATTTGGTAGCACTTGTTGGTCCCCTCGCAACAGTGCTTTGCTCAACCTTGGAGAGGTCTTCAGACACCAACTGGGGATTCGCGTCTGACTGCGCTTCCCAAACTCGTAGAGGATTTCGAGCACCTGTAGACGTAGATGATTGGCCGAAATTCGGACCTACCTGACATTTGCCATGGGAACGTCAGCATAAGTACGAGACACCTGTTGTAGCGGCGAACCGGATCCAGTCCGGCTTAGGGGTTCAGAGGTTAGGTATAGTGCAGTCCGCTCTGAGTTACCTGTTTGATTGGATGTCGGGTCGTAGTGGTCGTCGCATTGTAAACGCTGATCCCGTCGGAGAGGGAGGCTGGGAGTAATTGGCGCCACTGACACCGACAAGTTGCGCATCGACTTCTATCGTTCAATTCGGCACACAGTGCAAACGATCGATCGGCTTCTGTGTAATCTTGCTGAGGTGAAGTAACTCGAGCAGGACAAGGAAAAGGACAAAATAGGCCAAACACAATGCCAAATACAGGTGGCGCCCAAAATATGCGGGTGCCACACAGGTCAGGCGAGGAAGTGGCCGAGGCAGCGGGAAGCGAAGACGAGGACCACCCATCCCATGGCCCGGTGACGCGTCCCCGCCTGGTCTCGCAACGAGACCCACTTTCGAATCCACTCAGCACAACACAAGCGGCGCGGTGTGCCTCGGCCGCACACTCAAGCCAGCACGGCGGCGCCCACATCGGACACGACGGACACTCGGGGCGCGGCGTGCCTC
>JAIKVE010001267.1:0-12689 GCA_024679115.1 Phytophthora pistaciae
AGAAAGAGAGACAACAGATAACAGATAAACAGAGTTCGTTTTGCCAAGGATCGCGCAAGTGAGCTGGAGCAGCCTACCGGACGTGCATCCCCGGAGGACCGACTAAGTCTACGTGTGAGGGCCCAGCAACTGTGACATCTGGGTCGAGCTCCCGCAACAGAGTCCAGTCCAAGTTGGGGTGAGTACCGGGTACCAACCCGAGGTTGATCCACTTCCATTTCATTTCCTAGTTGCGGTTGAGCTCGTCCAGACCAGGAAGGCCCTATTACCGATTACCTTGTCACCCCGGTTGGAGTAGCCCCGGGTGGGAAGTATTGATTTAAGTGCTACTGCGTGGCAGGACGTACTTGATTGTGTTAGTTTCCCTCAGTACCTGAGGGTGGTGCGCGTGAGCTAAGCCGGCCGGGATTGACCAGTGTCTCGGGCTCCGGCTGACGTTGACTGGAGTAGTGACCGACCCTTTCACGGTCCAAAATAATAAGGAAGGGCTACGTGTTTGTATATAACTCTGTATCTGTTTGTATTGTTTGGTTATCTGAGGGCTGTCAGAGGCGACGTCCAGGAAGGTTACGTTCTGCCCTGCTACCTAGCGACCTACAAGTATCAAGACAACTCATCCACGGTTGAAGACCCCTGGTTACGAAGACAAACGAACCCACAGGGATTGTTCACAAGGACACACGCCACCCCGGTTGGAGTGTACATCTAGGTGTATTACTTCCGGCTAGGGTCTGTTCTGGGTGCACCCCATTCGGGAGTCCACATCCAGGGCGCGCTAACTATACACCTGGGCAGTCAGGCGTTCACCCGCCTCGCCTCATGAGATTGCTGCAGAGGTTTGCAAAAAAAACGGTATGATGATCTAAGTATTTTATTTTGGGAGTAGCATCAATAACTAACTAGCAAATTTTGTATAAGCCATGTTTTTTTCAGTGCAGACGGCTTTAGCTACAAAGAAGAAAGATGCCGATTTGGAATTAACTCATGTGGAGTTTGCTATTGAGTTTTGGCAAAAACACGGATTGAATCACTCGGCTTCAGAAATCTACAACGCAGATGAAACGGCCATCTACTATGACACGCCTCCCAAGAAGATTTGGGTCGCAAGGGCTCTGCAAAGATTCGCAAGACCGAGAAGCACAGTGCCAGAATGACGGCAGTGGTAACCGCTCGCGCTGATGGTACGTTTAGTATTATTTTTCCTTTTCGACGGTTAAGTTGTTTTTACTAATTGAGTTTTAGGCAAAAAAAAAACTTCCTATTTTGTTCATTGTTCGTGCTAAACCAGGGGGTAAAATTGAGGAGGAAGAGCTCAAGACTTACCATGCGGGGCATGTGTACGCATTCCAAGAAAATGGCTGGATGGATCGCCATGTCTGGGTGCGGTATTGCAAAGAGCTCCTCAAGTTTGAGGTAGACGCACCCTCTGTCCTTCTGTTGGGCAACTTCGACTGCCACGTCTCAGAAGAGGGACAGAGGGTGGTTGCAGATGAGACCGGGGTCACCGTGGTGCCGCTTCCGGCGAAAGCACCGCGGTGTGCCAGGCCCTTGACGTTGGTGTAATGGGGCCTCTCAAGAAGAGCTTGAGAGCGCTGTGGCTGAAGGAGCAGTCGGTGAAGAGGAAGAAGAAGCAGGACAAGAAGCTGGAGAGGAAAGAGCAGGAGAAGAAAGAGCAGAAAAGGAGACGCAGGACGGTGAGAAGCGGGACGGTGAGAAGCAGGACAAGGAGACGCCGGACAAGAAGACGTACGACGGCGGGAAGGAAGGCACGGAGAAGCTCGAGAAGCAGAAGGAGATGACGGCAGCGTAGAACGAGCTGGCAGATGAGTGCAAGAGCAAGAAGGTGGTCAAGAATCCAAGGGACAAGACGGGCAGAAAGTGCGCCAAGGGCAAGGACGACAAAAAGGTCAAGCAGAGTGACAAGGGAAAGAAGAGCAAAAAAAACAAGAAGGGCAAGAAGGACAAGAGTACCGAGGGTGACGAAGACAAGGAGACTGCCAAAGAGAAACGCTTAGCGTTGATCAAGCGCACGATCGCTGCGTGGGAGCTGATGTCCGCGGATACGATTGTTGTGGCGTTCGAGAAAGCTATCCCGCAGTATCCGGCGATGAAGATCTAACACCAATACATGTACATGCTTTTTCTGTTTATCATAAGTTTATACTAGTCGAATTATATCCTAAATCAGTTTATTTAGGTTGCTTTGGCCAATAAGATCGCTTTATTTAATGATGGCGCGTTTCATGTCGTCTGTTGGTGGTGCGAAATTCCCATACAAATCTCGACCAATTGGTGGCGTCTTTCACCGTCGTTGTCTGTACGTTTCCCAAAAGTTCAATCCAAACTTCTGTTGACAACCCTTTATTGTAATCCGAGCACGATGCCGCTCAACTTCACCTTTTGCATTGCGCTTCCGCACGAACACCCACTTGCTCGTCAATAATTTGGCGTCTGCTGGTCTCTCTACCAGCTCCCAGGTGTTGTTTCGCAGCAGCTCCGCGAACTCCTCGATCCACTTCTCGGCATCGGGGGCTTCCAAAGCAGCATCCACCGAAGTCGACTCCAAGATGGCATTCACTGCCTGGATCACCAGACTCGCGGGTATCTCCACTTCATAGTCAGCAAGCCGCACATTGGGGCACCGTATGCGTGTTGAGCGGCGAAATGATGCACCCCATCCATTATCCTCCTTATCGTCCCCATCACTTTCATTGCCCGACAAATTCTCTCCCACTGAACTTAAGCAGCTCCTCACCGAGTCACCGGAAGCAATCACATCAGCCACCCCATCCTCTGCATCTTCGTCATTCACAACATGTTCTTGAACAGGATCCGGCAGCTCCCGCAGAGGCGTCGAGCGGCGGTTAGACACACTCGCAGCTTACCTTCCTCTTCATGTAATTGATTGTGCTCGACCTCTTGCTGTGGTTCACCAAACGGTGGTAGCTGAGCGTCCGCCAAGGGCACTCGCCCTGGAGTCAAGCTCGACGGTCCAGCCACAGACCCCCCCCCCCCCCCCCCCCCCCCCCCACAAACAACCACACCACTAGGTCGTCCACTACAACGTGCACTTGCGAGACGTTGACGCTTCGGCGGAGGCGCTGTCAACTAGTCATGAGCGACCGCTGCCATGACCGGAGGCCGTACCAGCGGAATTACAGCTGGGAGATTGAAGCGGCCACGCCGATATCGATTTGCCAGTAGATGCCCCACGTAGGAACTCTCCACAGTCCAGCCTTCATCAAACTCGACAGATCGGCGCTCACGAACATCACCAGTCCGTAAATTCGGAATGCGATATCCCTCAGAGTTCTTCGCAAATCCTAAAAAGAGGTCCAACTTGCAAGGGTCTCCAGCTTGTTAGCTCGTAGCACCTTAGGAGTGAACTCATGTACTACACAGCCCCAAACACGCATGATCCCAACGTCAGGCTTCTCACCAAACCGCCGCGTGATCGGGGTGTCTCCACCAAAGCCACTTGATGCGCTAACATTCACCACTTCAACTGCAAACGTGGAAGCCTCACCCCACAGGCTCTCCGGCATGCGAGCGGTCGTCAACAGACTACGGACACGCGCCAACAACACGCCATTCATCTTTTCCACAAGGCCATTTTCCTCCGGACTGTATGCCTTTGTCCACAGGACCTCCACTCCCTTCGATCTGAGAAATGTTTTGATCCTCTTGCCCACTAGCTCTCTGCCTTGATCAGACGAGAACACTTCGATGCGGTACCCCTGAGCCAAATACCACATCACGTGGGAGATCGCCACAGCAGTAGCTCTTTCCTTGGCCTTCATCAGGAACCCCCACACCCATCGTGTCGCTTCATCTTGGATGAGCTGGAAGTGTGGTAGCCGTCGTAGGTGTCCACACCCACATAACACATGTCCGACATCAGCTTCTGGTAGGGTTCTGTCGCTCGCTTCGTAAGCGTCTTCTTATAAGACATTGCATGTGTCCTCAGGGTCCCTAGCTCCAGCACCAGACAAGTCATCAAACCCGACAGCGGACTGCTGCCAAATCATCCGAAACAATGCAGGTAGTTGAGATGCGCCAAACGCATGTGCCACCGCTCAAGTGCATCCTTGTTACTCTTAGCTGCCTGTGAAACAGTATGCACGTCTCGCTTGCAAGCGGTAGCGCCCGCGCGTCTTCTTCAATCGCAGCTCCAGATCATCTTTCTTCAGACTGCAGAAAGAGTCTCCAGCCTCGCGCTTGAAGCTCATTTCCCAGCCATCTTCTTCGAGAAGGTGAGAGCTCAGCAAATTGACTGGTCCAGTCGGTGTGTGAACAGCACCAATCAAAATCAACATTTCATCTTGGTTTGTTATCTCATTATTCATCAGAATGCGCACATCACCAACTAATCGTTATCCTTTTGGTTGACCATCAAAATCCAGGAAGAGATGCTGCCGATCAGGCTGCGGGTCCGTCAGCAAGTTCCCATCCGTGCATACATGCACATCCGTAGCTGTATCGAGCACCCACTCCGTAATGCCAGTCTTACGGGGACGTGTACCAATCGCAGTCGCGCCGACCTTGCGCATTGTCAGCGCATCGATGCTCCTATTGGCATCTCCACCTTTCTTGTTTTGCCATCGCTTGTACTCGCTGATGGCAGGCTGCTTCTGTCCCTACGAGCCTTCCTTCGGCTTTGCAGTCGGACAGTTTGCGCGAATGTGGTTCAAGTCGCCACAATTCCAGCATCCTTTGACGACTTGCTGCCACCACCAGCATTTGACTTGCCTTCTTGATTCTGGCCTTCCGATTTGTATCTGCCACGACCGCGCTGTCGTTTCCCTTTTCCGGCGTTGTTCTTGCCTGAGCTCTCGCCAGATTTGCCATTGTTGCCTCCGTTCGACTTCTTCTGGGCGGAACTGATGGAAGAGCGAGGAACTTCCTCAGCGATCTGCTCGTCCAAATCTTCCTCCGCACGGAGTGCATTCATCACTTGAGCAGCTGTTGGAGCCGGCTGACGAGTCCCAGGCACAGTCAGCTCGTGAGAACTGCACGGTACGTGCGCGACACATTTCTCAATAGAACCTCCACAAACTCCTCGTCACTAATCAACTTTCCGCAGTGATGGAGCTCACGCTTCTGCAACTCCATGTCCCTCAACGAGTCAGTCAGCTTCACATCACTAGTGTACTTGCTGGAATACAGCTGTCCACGTGCAAAGATATAGTTGGCGTACTCACGCCTTGTCTACTTGTTCTCGAAGCGAGTCCATATATCCTTTGCAGATGCCTCGTGGCAGCTCATTTCCGCGTCAGCCTCAGGAACGCCGCGCAATATCACATCACGCGCCGCATTATCACGAGCATCAAATACAGCTTGCCCTCCGACATCAAAGAGCGGACGCGAATCCGTGCCGTCAATTACGCCCTCAAAACCCCAGCCGAGTAAAAAAGGTCTTCAACTGAACCGCATACAAATCAAAGCTGCCCTTCATGATTGGATACTTATTTGAGACGTCCTTAATTCCAGCGATAACACTTCCCGAGCTGCAAGCTCCAGGGATCGGCAATGCTCCACTTGGCGAGGCCGAATATCCGTAGCCATAGCCGTACTGCATGCTAGTCATCACAAGATAGGCGTTTCGCTAGCCTACGGTCGCGGAAGGGGCAACACCAGGTACCGATACAACCGAAGAAGGCGCCAGCACACTCATAGCAACTCCAGAGAGCGAAAATCCACCTTGAAAGTGCGGCATTACCGCCGTCATCATCGCCACCACGGATCCAGCAGTACCCACTGCACCACTAGAACTAGCTCCTGTAGTTGCTACCATCGTGGTGGGCGTCATCGTGATCACCGTAGTCGAGGTTACCTCCACGCTCGGCGTTGAACCATGCGCACTCGTCGACGGGGTGCCCGCAGCTGACGTAGCTGCGCCACTCACCGGAGGTGTCGTCATTATCGAGACCACCGCGAAGCTCCAGAGGGTCAGCTCGCAGAGCTCCAGACGCTTGGGCTCAGTACCTGTTGCGTAGAGCGCAGAGAGATGACCACGAACGCAGCTCTCGCCCACTCAGCGAATTGGGATTACGGGATCTCTGCGTCCAAACACATAATCCGTTAAATATGGGCTACAGTATGAAATACAAAACTCAAGTAAGCTACAACACAAAAATCCTGCTTACTTCAACCGGGGACAAGTAGAGCAGCCAAACGACAAACCCCACGTGTCGTTGCTCAATACTTCACAAATTCATCACTGTTTCCTATATAATTTTTTTTTTTTTTAAAAAAAAAATAGTGTCGAGCAGATGCTGCGGCTGCGAAGCGTGATACGGTGGTATCCTCCGCTCTTTACTGACAATCGATTATAGCCAATCAAACTACCTTATCGCGGGCCTCCACTAGATACTGACAACCCAAAAATGGGCAAGGGTCAGTCATTTCTCAATCCCCAAGATGCCACCTGCCCGCAGACGCGCCGCAATTGCGGCGGCCGAGAAGCTCGCGGTGCTCGATGCCTGGGCACAGTGCGGCGACATCGCCACCGTTATCAACGCCTTCTACAGCGGCCTAGATGAGTTTGCGCATGAACAGCGGCGCAAGCTCATCTATCAATGGCGAAAGAAGCGCGCGAGCATCGAGTTGGCGTGCACTACAGCTCGCGGACGTGCAAAGAAAAAGCCTCGGACCAGCGGCACAGGTACGACCCTCCCCGCTGAAGCGGAGCAGGAGCTCGTGGTATGGGCGAAGGAGCTGAGGGGGGAGGGCGTACCAATCTCGGCTGTGATGCTGCAATTACAGGCCCTGGAAGTGGGCGCTGCCTACGGTGTCCCAGGCTTTAAAGCATCATGGTCATGGTCACGGATGAAGCGCTTCAAAGCACGCCACAACCTATTAATGCGAGCTAGGACTAGGCAAGGTCAAACCAGCCCGGAAGACCTCAACACTATTGCAGCAGACTTCAGCAAAGAGGTAGCCAAAAAGGTGCAAGACCTCGGAATCAAAACCATTTGCAACGCGGACCAAACGGGTACAATTTATATGCTGTTTGGATGAAACTGATGTTGTATGTCTAACTGTGGTGTAACTAGCTGTATTTATTGAGTATCTGCCTGCTAGGACAATTTCTAAGAGAGGAGCAAAAACTGTTTGGGTTCGCTGTGGAGGCCAACGCAAAGAGCGCGCCACCGCTATGCTTCTAGCCGATTCCGACGGTAACAAGATGACCCCATTCGCTGTATTCAAGACGGACCCTTCCAAGTATGAAGATATACGCGAGCAGAACACTCGCATGCGCCATGGGTTTGGTGTAGATAGACTCTGAAAGACGATCAGCCCAATTTAAGAAACCACGTGCCTTCAGGTGTACAAACAAAAAAGGTATTTTGTTTCAAATATTTCATACCAAGTTTTGTTGGTTCTAATGCAAAATGTATTGTGACTTAGGGTGGTGGGATAGCTATCTATCAATCCAATTTCTTCGGTTTCATTTTGAAACTCGTGAGGACCCGCCCGAGCCGATCTTGCTGCTTTGGGATGACTTCTCTGGTCATTGGACCAAGACGTCATTGCTTACGCAGCAAGTATCAATGTTGTGCTCATGAAAGTCCCGCCAAATGCCACCGCTGTTTGCCAACCTGCTGCTGTGTCGCGGAACCGACCTATCAAGCAGCAGCTGCGCGGATATTGGGTTGACCTCTTGCAGGATCAGCTTAAGCGAAGGAAGGCTGGCACTTCGTTCAAGCTAGTGCTGCCAGATAGATCGTGTTAGCCTAGAGTTTGTCCAGGCTAGCATTTCCTTGGACGCCTCCGGCAAGCGTTTGGCGGCGACGATGGATCGTTTTGGCTTCTACCTCGCTACGAACGAAGGTACGAAAGGTAAGCTTGCTCGAAATACTGCCACCGCTTACCATCGAAGCATAATGTTTTGGCTTTTGATATGTACCCGCATCTTCGCGTCCCTACGGAGTTGATCTTGCTGAAGCAAGATAAAACATTGGATAAGCATTGTTTAAAACGAGAAAGGGTAGTTTAATTAGTAAGCCCCCTCCTTGCACTAAGGAGAACTTACAAGCTTTGGTCCGCTATGTCTACAGTACACCGCGCGTGCACGACGACTACCAAGGCGCCGTGTTGGCGTGTCTGATGTGGCACTGCTTCGGTCGGTCTTCGGACTTAGGGTATGTCCAAAAGCAACACGTGTCAGTATCGGCGGACGGCACCTTCTATCTTCGACTGATACTCGTCACGACATCGGAAGAGCAAGGTCTTACCTTAATTCCCGACAAGAGCGACTTTCTCACGTGCCCCTTGCACGCTTTGGCCGTGGCGCTCGCGACGCAGGATGCACCAAGCGCGTCACTGCTGGCCCAACTACCCGAGCTCGTAGCTGACGCCGCTGAATCTTTTGATGAGGGTATCCCGGTACAGAACTTGTTGCAAGCAGAACGGGCATCTCTCGATGTCGCGGTGGTACTTACTCCGGCACCTGGCGTGGCTTCGGATACGCCCATGCAGCCGACGCTCGAGCCCTCGCTGCTATCTACAAGCACAATCGTTCAACCACCAGCAGGACCCATACAAACCAAGACGCAAACCGGTGATTTCAAGCGAGGTGAAGATGGCGTACAAGCTTATGTAAACCGGTTGCTCAAGCGCGTCGCTGAGCCGGCTGGAGCCACACCAGACCTGACCTCGCTTTTTTTTTTTCCGGCGTGGCGGAGCTCAACACGCAAACGGCGACGATCGTCTTGCTGCCAGTGGATTTTCGATTGCGGCACTTGGGATATGAAGACCAACAAGGCATTTGCCTACATCACCAACACGGCGCGCGAGGACAGGAAGGTCGCTCGGGTTTTGAGTGGTTGGGCGTTGGACGAGAAGCCAACAAATACTTGTCGTGGGGGCGCTCGACCATTCAAGTCGAGAGCTCCTCGGTCGCTTGCAGACCTTGCTGTTTCATTCCTGTACAGGGCTCAAAGAGCAACATCTAAATGTAAGCACCAAGGTCCTCGACGTTCTCACAGCTGACCTGTCCGCTAGTACCCTCGGCTCAAGGAACTCGCGCCATCGGCCCCGATCGCTACGCGTATTGAAGAATGCTTGGCGGCGGCGAACATTCCGACCGCTGATGTACTGGCATGGCCCCTTACGCTCGGCAACGAAGCTGCTCTATCTGCTCAAGATCGAGATCAAGCACAAGATCCCAGCCAACACAAGTGCGCACAAATGGACCACCTTTTAGCTACCATTCATGAGCGTATTGCCACGAACAAGCTCTTGGCGGCACGCATAACCATCGTCGAGGCTACACAGGCGAATCCTAATGTGAAGCAAAAGCGCACTGAAGACGATCAGGTGAAGGAATCGTCGGACCAAGAGCCCAAGCCAAAGCGAAGAAAGAAACAAGCTAAGCACCTGTCTGCGCCTTGGTTCGAGTGGTATACACGTGGTGGCTCGCGTTTGGGACTCGGCCGACCACCAGAAAAAATCGGAGTCCCGCCACGTCGTCGCATTCATGAAGCTGTTCCTCGACACGGGCTTTATCTTGAACCCACAGGCAAGTGACTACAAGGATCAGGTACTTCAAGTTGGTCGCCGCGCTGACGATTCGGTACTCTTGTTTCTGAAGACGAGTGTGAAGTCCAACGCGAAAGGTTCTGGGAGCGTGCTACGTGCGTTGCGTCCGCCCCACAAGTCTGGCCCTTTAAACGAACGCATTGCAGCTCACAAGCGCCTCCTCGCTACAGGCCGAGTTCAAGACCCTGCTCCTGCAGACACGCAGGACATATTAGCGTTGGCTCACAAGGCTTGACCGCGATAGTGTCGAGAATACCCGAAGGATCACACTGTCGAGAATACCCGAAGGATCACACTGTCAAGAATACCCGAAACCGTACCCAGTCGAGAATACCCAACACCGTATTCAGTCGAGAATACCCGAAATCGCCCACAGTCGAGAATACTCGAAACGGCTAGTAATCGGTTAATATGAGTAAGCGGCGGTTCGATATCGCGGACGATCGATGAGCGGCGGCTGTCAAAAAGTAGAATGAGTGAATAGCATGCTTCTCAACCACTCATTTGTGGGGCGTAATTAGTAGAGTATGTATTCGAACAATAGGACTTTGATAATTTTATCCAATGAAAGGGTAGCTACGTGTCGAGTTTGTCCGAAAAGGGACACTTCGGCCCTGGCCAAAATGTTGAGCTCCGATCAGCGGACGAATGCGGAGAAGGTCAAGATCCTGGTAGCATGGCGTGGCTCGTACAACCTTGCTGGGATAGATGGCCAACAAACACAAGTTATTCTCGTCCCAGGCCGACCCGTCCGCAAAACGGGCAGCGCCACCAGGCATGGCCCCTTCGACGCTCCAATACGAGGCTGGTATTGTTGAGAGCATCAAGGAAAAGTGGCAAACGGCCAGGATGCAGCGGACATAGTTGGCCATCCCCTGGTATCCCATGTCTGCCAATATCGCCCATTGATCCAGGTACTTATCCAGCAGAGGGTCGTTGTCCTGCAGGCTCTCGTCACCGGGCAACTTCTGCATCTTCGCGAAGTGAAAGGCCTTGTTGAACTTGAACATTGTCACGTCGTGCGTGCCCCCCCCCCCCCCCCCCCCCCTCCCTAGCATGCTCGGAGCAGTTGATCGCGTAGCCATGCGTGTTCGCAGACACCTCCACATTGAGGACGTACAAGTGTTGCTTACAACTGTAGTACATACCGATCGTTCTCCTTGATCGACCCGCCCATTCGCCAGCTCTGCTGGAACCTGACGTCGATGGTGTATAACGCACACGGGAGGTTGCTAAACACGTGACCCGAGCGTAACTGCAACGCGCATTTTAGTGCGGTCCACTGCGAGTCCACCTGGTTCACGTACAGCTTCGGAAAGAAGCTTGATGAACTTGGTCATGACGTCCGTGAAGGTGGCAGTAGTCAGCGATTTTTTTTCTTTTCATTGAAGTTGACCACTACATAGTCGTGGACGTACAGCCAAAGCTCGTTGAACTCGCGCAACGAGAAGTTCGTCGTCTCTTTGATGCCCGAGGAGCCGCCGATGTTGAGGAAGCGGTCGAAGTGCGGAGGGCTGGTGCTCTCGTTGTCAACATCATGAGGGCAAGTCGTCTGGTACCGGCTTAGCTCTTCTTCGCGTTCAAAATGGCGTTCATGCATGCGCCATAGCACAGCTTCCACGTGAGCGTGGACTTGATTGGGAGTAGATTCAGCACGACGTCCACGTGCGGAAGGGCGAGGTATTGGAGATGCAGGTGAATGACTTGGGGCGGTAGCGTAGAAGTAGAGAAATGACTTGATGTTGGTCTAGCGACTCCTCTCGTACTTTACGGTCTCCAAGGGCATGATTGGTGGCAACGAGGCGGCCGCTGCAAGCCACCAGCAAGGCGCTTGCGAACCACGACGCAGCAACGGCTCGTGGCCAGCGGTAACCCTGTTCTCGTAAGCAAGTAACCGTGGTCTTGTATATAATCGCCCTAACGTGTCAGGTAATCGAGAATTCCACTGTATACAAGCTAAAAACCTCGATAGTTTCTGGGAGATCGAGTAATTCACGATGTGCTCGATCTCTCGAAAAATATGTGTCTCTTCAGATCGCAGCCCGGAATTTGCACAGCTATGGGTCTTTCACCATCCACGGTGTACCCCAATTGGTTACTAGTCGGTCCCAGTAAAATACTCAATATTTGGTCAGAAACCTACCAACACGTCAAGCGTTCTAGTATACCACATCGATTAATTTTGAAGCTCTCAGAATGAGTTGTATTCAGGATTCGCAGATCGAAGAACCGTTAATCACACTATCTGAGACGGTGATTTTAGCGACTAGTGTGTTGACGTTATTAACTTCAATGGTACCTTACACTCGATTGCTAGGTTTTTGCTGGCTGCCATGTATGCCACCATTGCTCATTGGCGATTTTGCCATCTAAATAGGTTTCACGCCTACAATTGTAGCGAGGTCTCGTAACTGCAGCCCACAAAATATTCCATTATGACAAACTGGCAAGCGCTATAACAATCATCACACAGGTACAGTTATGTTTCTCAAGCCAAGTCCACATTGAGCCATTTCTCAGCAACATTGCACATGTGATGCATTCTGAACTTCGAACTCCTTGAATACAGACTTGCTTTCTCGAGATTTTGAAGGTGTGAGAGACGTCACGATCTCCCAACACACACACACCTCTGGTAGGCCTTGCGCGAGGGTGCCGAAGGTAACCTCCAGCGGTAAAAATCAAATAGGAAGTACTTAAGCTGTAACCCAATACACGGCGACACTTCACCCTTCGTATACACGGCCACTTCCTCTAGTCTTGGCCTTGCCGGGGTAAACGCACGCTACTATGCTAGTAGGTACGTCCACCGACAGGCATCTCCCTCCCTACAAGATTACCTTGGGCACAGATCATCCAACGTGCACTGAGAGACCATTGTCGCTTGAGAGGAAAAGCTGATCTGTGCCGTTGCCCAAAGGGCTTATCTGTTCTATCTAGTCTTTCCTATGGTTCAATACAATTGCCTAGTCTAAATGTGTCCGTTTCGGATCTTCTAGCCGGAACACACACACTGTAGTTCACACGCAGTCTGCATGTATCGCTAGCCACAGCGACGCAAACAAAAAGGCACACACGCAAGTCAGACAAAAAACAGCCATCACGGGTATCGAACCCGCACTACCACTACACAACGGAGCAGCCCC
>JAIKVE010001268.1:0-12672 GCA_024679115.1 Phytophthora pistaciae
ATCCGGTCCGAGTAGTCAGATACTTGGCTGGGCATGTGCTCGTAATGTGAGTACTGTACTTTGTTCTAAGCCGTGCTTTGCACGGGGAAGCTCTGGATTTTCGAGTCATTTTTTCCGATTTTTTATTACATGTATTGTGCATTGCAGACTTTTGGCACTGCGGACTGTAACTTGTACGACTTATTGGGCACGACTTATTGATAAATCGTACTCGAGTACGAATTGCTGTAAGTCGTGGATGGTCAATCAGCACTAAGTAGTACACATGCGCCATCTCCGCACGATTTAGCACATCCAGTATGGATAAGCATCCGTTTGGCACTTTTAGAAAGTGCCATTACCGAGCCAAACCGGGTTCGAAACACAACTTGAGCAACTCGTATTCAAGGCCACTATGATTTACCGCTAAGTACGAACGCTAAGTAGTGCACTACATAGGAGGGCAAACTGGATGCAAAGCCCAATACTTGGATCGCACACTGCTGTCTACAGGGCCGCTCGCTTGATATGGGTCGTTATGTTTTGATGAACGTTTACAGATAAAGTATTGCCCCACTTGTGTTATTCACTAAACTTCGTCTTCAATATATTTAATAAAGTAAAAGGGATTGTATTTTTCATGAAGCGCACGTACAGTTGGCGTTTGTAGTAGGTGGCGGCTTTCTTGATCGACGTCTTTGCTCAATGAAGCCACCCAGTTTCGCCGGTTGTGCCTTGTCGATCGTTTAGATTGCTCGTAGGTGATCCTCTTTCCGCGCAAACTGATTATCACGCGGTGTTTAAGGTGTAAACCACTCACTACCAATAGAAACACAAACCGGAGAGCACGCCAAGCAAGGTATCATTAAACATGGTATTGGCTTGACATGGTGTTACGCTGAGTTTCGACTCGTCGATCTTAATATTTAAAGGGTTAACGCGAGACTCCGATTTGTTTAACACAATGATATAAAACATGATCATGGTTATTTTTTAATCTATTGGAAGGGTGGGGACGTCGGCCTGTATGGGTACAGGTTGTATTGAAGGCTCCACTGCAGTGTGTTCATTTACAAAACAACTCAACAGAGCAACGCGATTGAGATCCTCCAACACTAGTCATTGGGCGAAAGCCCATTATGGCGAGCTTACTTGCAGTGTTTCCGGCGTCCTTGCCGCTCAATTTTTTCATGAGGGCATACTAGCAAAATGCACGTATGTATTAGCGTGCTGATGAGGCATTCATCTCACTTATATCACGTTCTGTTATTTGCTTCCACAGTTTAGCAAAGATCCTGCTAGGGTTTCCGAATAGCTTCGTTTCCTTTTAGTAAGTAGACTTCGTTTGATGGACCTCTAGTATTTAATACTCTGGTATGTTATATTACAGGTACATATGTTGTTGCTCGAGTGAGTGAGTTTCATGACCATCATTATGTTCGATGTGTATTGAGGCACAAGCAACATTCAGTTTTGTCGTGAAATGATTGCGTCATTTTAACGCAAACATAAATCTATTATGGTGCTATCATTTCAAAATTGGGAGGGTTTTTGGGATTCGCCCAACAACTCTGGATTAAACTCACTAGTTTATACTTGAATCGCGCCCTCCATACGGCGCGCGAAAAGTTGAAAGGATATTTTAAACTTTTCGCGCTTTTTAATCACGATATTACACGTAAATAAGACGCTGACTTTGGGTTTCAGTATTTTTCATGGCCGTCACCGAGGCGAGCACAAGACGTGTGATTATTTGCCTCCTTACCTATTGTATTGGAAGGATAACATTGCAGAAGAAATGTGGTAAATATCCATACCCGACGAAAATGTAAGCATTTTGTGATTTGGTCAGGTTTTCAGTAAATATACTTACCTGCCATGAGCAAAGCGAGATTGGCAGTGTAAGTAAGAAGCTCACATTTTGAAGACTTCCCCTCGAACGCCATCCTTCCCGATAGGCCCCACATAATCATCCGATATAATCGATATATCATCCTGGAAAATATATCGCTGTGGGTAGACCTTACGGTAATACTACTCAACAACATATTCCTCCTCTTCTTCATCCTGATCTCTACCAGCAACAGCCTGAGATCGTTGCTGCTCCGAATTATGGCGACTAACGCAGAAGTAGTGTAAGTGTCAGTGATAGTGATAGTCAATCAACAAAAAACAATGAGGCAACTTCCGGGTCATACCTGCGATCAATGATGACCTCCATTTCGACGTCGCGCTCCAATTTGTCAAACGACAATTTTTGCGGGCAACCTGTTCAACACGTTGGATGTTATAAATTATATACCAAGGAAATAAAAATAAAAAATAATCCCGCTTAACACCTACCTGCAACGGGACACTTCTTGCTGCGCTGCAAATGCGCTTGGATTCCTTTCTTCGAGTATGTGTGGCCGCAAGTAGGACTGCACAATAACAAAACCAACGACAATAGCCAGCCCAAACATTCAGCATAAATGCAAACACAACACCAAGAAGTAGAATAAAATATGCGAACCCAACATAAGCAGCAAAAATCCACGTACTTCCGCAGTGGGTCCTCCATCTCCATCTGCGTGACCGGACAGATCGTGCTCTTCGTGCTCTCGCTCTCCCGGATGAACACGTCGTCGTCCCCATCGACTGCCAATTCAATCTACCGCCAGCAATTAAATCGTAGCACAGACGGTCAGTCCCACAATTCCACCTCCAGTAGCCCCAACCTGAAGCGTCCGTACCCCAGCACGGTCGCAGAACTTCTTGTAGAAATCGTGTTTGCTGGCGTTGACCCTCGGTTTGACCAGCGCGTCCTTGAGCAGCTTGTCGATGTTGCTCTGCTCCAGGCGGCCGCTCTCCACGAGCGGCTCCATCTTCTCGAGCTGCGCCTTGTAACGCCGCAGCTGCGTCTCCAGCACGGCGAACTCCTTGGCCGTCTCGTCCAGTTGCTGCAGGTGCTCCTGGTCCTCCAGGTCCTTCAGGAACGCCGCGTTGTTGCACAGCGAGTCCAGGCCCTCGATCGTGAACTTGAGCATCTCCAGGTGCTGCTTCTTGGCCGCGTACAGCGCCATCTTCAACGCGCAGGGCAGCGCCTGCTGGATGTTGGCCTCCAGCTCCGCGTCCATGGTTGCCAGTGAGAATTCAAACTACCGCATTCGTTGAAAAGCTGGACCCCCGTGGTACATCGCCAAAGGGGTCCAGCTTATCGATGAAAGGCTGAACAGTCGCTTTCAATGTTATTGGCTGCAAATCAGGCAGGGTCAGTCGTACCTCAACTGTGATTGGACAAAATATAACAGGGGGGTCCAGCTTATCGATGAAGTCCCTTCAAATTTGGCCCATCACTTTATATAGGAAAACCGAGAGGGGGGTCCAGCTTTTCGATGAAAAATGGGGGGTCCAGCTTTTCAACGAATGCGGTAATGCAGTAGGTATATTATTGCAATAGTTATCAGCATAAATGTAATTTCTGCAAGTTATATTGTACCCATGCTAAGACTTTCGGTGATCGATGTCGAAAAAGTCGCTTTCTCGACATCGACCACCGAAAGTCTTAGCATGAAATGGGTATATTTCTAAGTGGATACATCAATTTGGGTACCATCATTGTCCCAAATATTTAGAAATGAGCATGAATCCCAAATGCTACTAGTTTGTGTTTTCACACACAAAATTCAGATTTTTGATAGATTTTTGCTCTTTAGTTTTTGTATCCGCCCAAAGAGAAAGATTCGTTGCAGTGATGGCGTTCGACGCGGCGGGAGCAGCGAATCTGGAGCAGTTCACGCTGCTGGCCAAGAACGCCCGCGGCCGCGCGTGTGTGGCGCTGATCCAGCAGGTGCTGAGCAACAAGAAGCTCTTCGTGTTCCGCGAGCTGCTGGACATGCCCAACGTGGAGGCGCTGCGGGAGTCCGAGTACAAGGAGCACTACGAGCTGCTGCGCATCTTCTGCTTCGGCACGTACAACGACTATCTGGGTGGGTGAATTGCTTTGGGTTTAATGAGGTTGTGGGTTTAAGAACCTGATTGTGGATCGTTGGGGTGTCTTGGGTCTAGCACGAAAGAGCGAGCTGCCGGAACTCACGCCGCAGCAAGTGAACAAGCTCAGGAAGCTCACGGCTGTGTCGCTCGCGCACAGGTTCAAGGTAGTGAAGGAGTGACCATTAATGGCTTGGTGGATAAGTAGTGAGTGGGCTAATTGCGGACGCTTTGTGCTGTTAGAACATCCCGTACGATACGCTGATGCAGGATCTCGGCGTCTCGACGGTGCGCGAGGTGGAAGATATCTTGATCGACACTATTTACTCGGTGGGTTGTACAGTTTGCAATGAGAGGAGGGAGGTAGTGGAGGAGTTGTACTCACGTGACGTTTGGATTGCTGGTTGCAGGGTCTGATTCAGGGCAAACTGGACCAAAAATCGCGCAGCTTCGTTGTCAAGTACGCTGTCGGGCGTGACACGCACCACGAGGACATCGACGACATGATTCAGAAGCTTACCAACTGGAAAGCGCAGTCTGCTGAGATCTGTGAGAAGATCAACACCATCCTCGCGTACGGAATAGTGTGAGCTGCGTTCACTGGGTCGATGCCTGCTTCTAACGCTTCTGCTGCTTGTCATTGTCAGTATGGCGGAGAAACAGGAAGAGGACGAACGCACCCGCGAGGAAGGTATTCGCACCAAGATTGCAGCTCGAGCAAGCGAACGCGGCAAGAGCATGGCTGCTGGTAGTGGAGGCTACCGTCCAGGCGAAGATTTTGCCCTGTACGCGGACGCTGGACCACGACGAGGGTAAGTTGTGCGGTGGTATTGTATTGGGAGTAGGTGTTTTATGGCTAACACGTTTGATGCCTGGTGTGATCATCAGAGCACCGTCGAAGCAGCGCATGCACTCGATGGGACGCAAGGGCCGAATGTAGGCAAGCAGCCCACCTCGTACCAAGATGGAGTCAAGAGTCGAGTCAAGCCAGTCGGTACTTGAATGGCACCTACAGCTAACTTTTGATAAATGAACTACGGCAGCAAGTCGCTCTGCCTTCGTTGACGTTGAAGTCCTCTTCAACTCGCGAAAATTAGCGTTAGCGACCTCTCCAAATCAAACATTTCGGTCAAACATCCAATCAGCGCACATAAATAGTCAGTGCGTTCACTTGGTCTCAGTATCGCCACTAACCTCCAACCGATTTGAATTGCCCATGACGATTCCCAACCATGGCAATGGCGCCCAGCGCAAGCGCCCGATGCACGCTTCGGGCCAGGGCTTCAAGCACCACAGCAAGCACCAACAGCACCGCGCCAATGGCGCCACTCCAGCCGTCTCGGAGCTGCAGCGCACGCGCCAGAGACTCCCCATCTACGCGCACCGCAGCAAAATCATCGAGGCGGTCAATGGCAACCAAGTCGTGATCCTCGTGGGCGAAACGGGCAGTGGCAAGACGACGCAGATCCCTCAGTACATTTGGGAGAGCGATCGCGCCCACGCCCGTGTGGCCATTACGCAGCCCCGTCGCGTTGCTGCCATCACTGTGGCCCAGCGTGTGTGCGAGGAGGCCAACCGCGGTCCGCTGGGCGACAGCGTCGGCTACTGCGTGCGATTCGATGACACGACGTCCAAGAACACGAGGCTCAAGTTCATGACGGACGGTATGCTGGTGCGAGAGGCACTGCTGTCCCCCACGCTGGAGCGGTACTCGGTGGTCGTGCTGGACGAGGCCCACGAACGGACACTGCAGACGGACATTCTGTTCGGCATTGTGAAGCGCGCCATGCGCAAACGCAAAGACCTCAAGGTGGTGGTCATGTCTGCTACGCTGGATGTGGCGCTGTTCCGGAGGTTCTTCGAGGACTTCAAGCCCTCGGTGATTCAGATCCCCGGTCGCATGTTCCAAGTCGACGTCTTCTACACGGCCAAGACGCAGCCGGATTACTTGGACTCGGCCTTGGTGGCTGTGCTGCAGATTCATCTGGACGAGAAGACGAGTAATGGAAGTATTCTGGTGTTCTTGACCGGTCAGGAGGATATAGAGACGCTGGAAACGCTGCTGGAGGAGTACGCTCGATCGCTTCCCGCGGACGCGCAGAAACTCATGGTGTGTCCGATTTTCGCCGCCATGCCGCGTGAACAGCAGATGAAGGTGTTTGAGCCGGCACCGGCAGGGGTGCGCAAGGTGATTCTTGCAACAAATATTGCAGAGACTTCCATTACGATCAACGGTGTCCGCTACGTCGTGGACACGGGGCTCGTCAAGCAACGCTCGTTCGTTGCCTCGAGCGGAATGGAGATGCTGCAGACCGAATCGGTGTCGAAAGCGCAGGCTTGGCAGCGGACAGGTCGTGCTGGGCGTGAAGCCCCTGGTATCTGCTATCGATTGTTCCCGGAGGAGACTTTTGAAGAGCTTCCAGAGCGTGCGATTCCGGACATTCAGCGTGTGAGCCTGGAGGTTGTCGTGCTGCAGCTCAAGTGCATGGGCATTGACGACGTGCTGGGCTTCGACTTCATTGAGAAGCCGCTCAAGACGTCTCTCATCAAGGCTCTTGAGAAGCTGTACGCGCTTGGTGCACTGGACAACAAGGGCAAGCTGACCACGCGTGGTCGACAGATGGCTGGTCTGCCCGTGGAGCCCATGTACGCCGTGATGCTGCTGAAGGCGACGGAACTGGGTTGCGCCGAAGAAGCGCTGAGCGTCGTGGCCATGCTGTCCGTGGAGTCGATCTTCTACTCCCCTCGCGACAAGAAAGCCGAGGCAGCGCAATCGCGCGCGCGGTTCGTTGCCTACGAAGGCGACCAGATCACGTTGTTGAACGTCTTCAACGGCTACATGCAGTGTGGAGCGAAGCAGCGCAACAAGTGGTGCCGCGACCACTACATCAACCATCGCGCCATGACGCGCGTGGAGAGCGTGCGGCTGCAGCTGAAGGGGTACCTGGAGAAGCTGGAGCTGCCCATCGACTCGAGCTTCCCGGACATCGACCCGCTGCGAAAGAGCATCGTGGCCGGCTTCTTCCTGAACACAGCGATGCGGTCGGTGGCCGAGGGCCTGGGTGGCTCCAAGACGGCGTACAAGACCATGTGCGGCCGCTCGGAGATCGTCAAGGTGCACCCGTCGTCGTCGCTGTTCATGCGCAACCCGCCGCCCAAGTGGGTGGTCTACAACGAGCTGGTGTTCACGAGCAAGCACTACATCCGGTCCGTTGTCGTGATCGAGAAGGAGTGGCTCGTGGAGCTGGCCCCCACGTTCTTCGCCAAGAAGAACGGCGTCGAGAAATAGAGCAGCAGTGTCCGTAGAGCACCGGTAATACTGTTAGATAGAGCCCTGTTGGTTGCATGTCAACGCCGAGTGTTGAAGCCGTTGAAGTGTAGCCATCTCCTGGTGTTGCCCCCTAAATGGTGTGTCAACCGCACCTTACTTTCGGCAGCGCACCGTGACCATCGCCGCGACTCACTTGGTGTTTGTATGTGCCTGCCATCCTCGATCCCCTTCCCCTGTCCTAGTTTTCCCTCCCCATACACTTTCTGTTTAGCACATCGATTCTGCGTCCAAAATATAAATTCCTGAAGGTCTTAACCACTGGGCGTTGGCCGCCAATCGATTGGGCCGGAGCCACAGCACTCTGCGCCCGTGACGCCGCCCACAACTTCAGTCCCTCGCTCGTTCAATTCATCCGACTGGTACGTGCCGAACTCATGCCGCCGTCCTACAGGGCCCCGCTCCGCCCTGCCTCGTCCCCCTATGCAGCCCCACGCGGAGATCGCAGCCGCACGCCAGGCTTCAGTACACCTCGCAGCTCAGCAGCGCGCCAATAGACACAGGAAAAGGAGACGCCACAGGCAGGAGCTGTACTTTGAAAGGCTTTATAGCCCGCACTCTAGCGACTAAAGGGGGACAGGAGACACAGGACGGAGCGTGCAACCAGGACGGCGGGTACACAACTTGTGGTTGCTGGCAGGCAGGTTTGACTGACGTTGTGTTGCGTTGGTGTGGCTGCAGAACTTCGTTAAAATGGTCGCTTCCGCCGGTCAGCCTACTCGTCTCTACGTCAAGGGTGTGTTCCTTGGCTACAAGCGTGGCCTGCGCAACCAGTACTCGCACACCGCGCTGGTGAAGATCCAGGGCCTGACGGACAAGAAGGACGTGGACTTCTACCTGGGCAAGAAGATCGCCTACATCTACAAGGCCAAGTCCCTGAAGAACGGCTCCCAGTTCCGCGTCGTGTGGGGCAAGGTGATGCGTGCTCACGGCAGCAATGGCGTCGTGCGCGCCAAGTTCGCCAAGAACCTGCCGGCCGAGGCCATCAGCAAGAGCGTGCGCGTCATGCTGTACCCGAGCCGCGTTTAAGTGCGTACCTGAGTGCATTTGACTCGTGCGTCCTCAAGCAGCTTTGGTAGCCAATGACAACGAAGAGGGATTGTGACAACACACACCGAACGGCGTTGCCTTACGTTTCGTCTTCCCTTTGAGTTCTTCCTCTTTGCTTCCGGCTTGCTTGCTTTCTGAGGTCTTTATTCTGCTGCTTCACGATGGAGCCCATTAGCTCGTAAAACAGGTGAAGTTGCAGCTTTCTGTTGCGGTCTTACGCTGCATTAGCTGTGGGTCGTCATTAGGATGACACTCTTGAGCGTCATGGTTGTCAACTTGTCCGCTTTGGAACGACGACAGGAACAATGTTTCGGTGGTTCGAGATGATAACATGCATTAGGAGGCTACGACACTTACGCGCTATAGATGATTCTAAAGGAAACAACGCCCTACGCGTTCCGAGAAGCGCCATACTTATTTGGTTGCATTAAGAACGGACGGTGGGCGCGACGACACATACGCACTTGGCAAAGCAGTTGGATAGTTCTACATTTCGAACTCCTCATAGTGCACATCGAAGATGCCAGCAAAGTTGGAGGCCTCCGTCTCGACGGCGTGGATCAGACCCATGGGGCCTGATACCCAGGTGCCGATGCCAGTGATGTTGACGGCGAAGTTGTGCGACTGCTCCTTCACAACCTCATTGAACAGCTCCTTGACGTTCAACCGCGAGCGGCTCACGGGGTGGTTGAACTGAACCTCTTGGCCGTCGAACGAGAGCGAGTGGGAGTAGTCCGAGCCGCGGTCGACGTTTGCCATAGTCTCCTGGGGACCGTAGCTGCCCAGAGTGGGCATGAGGCGCGACTTCTCCATTCGGCTCATGGATCGAGGAGTGGGCTCAGTGAACACCACCGCCCAGCCCACAGCAGCTCCAGCGATCATAATGAGAACCTCCACGACGCGCTGCATGGGCCACATGTTCTGGTTGACACGCAGTTCGCCCAGAATCGGGTAGTTATACCTGATGAGGAACAGGCACCAGAAGCTGCAAGTGAACGTCACGAAGAACAGCAGCATCTGACGGGGCACCGATCGTGATGACTGGAAGAACGGGCGCGTCGGGACCATGCTCGTGTCGTCCATCGGCTTCAGCGTAATGCCGTTGGGGATGTCCACACCGCCCAGGTGCTGGTCACCCGTGAAGCACAGACGAACCTTGAACTTGACGTGGTCCGGGTCGTACTGCTCAATGGCATCCAGGAGAGGTTCAAACTCGTGGAAGATACCGATCTCACGCGACGTCCAGTGGAAGTACACCTGCGTGAACTCCATGTTGGGGTCGTTGTTGCGCATGCAGTCCAGAATCTTGCCCACCATGCTGATGATCGGCGTCGCACCAATACCACCAGCCACGAACACGAGAGCTGGGTAGTGCTGGAAGTCATCCGACATCTTGCCGTAGAAGCCATCGACGTAAATGAGCGGCATCTTGCGCTCTTCGCGCGCCTGAATAGCCACGGCATACAGCGACTTGGTCCAGTTGCCAATACACTTGACGTGCACCGTAAAGGTGTCCTCGTACTCGATCGGCGACGAACTGATGCTGAACGGGTGCCACTGAGTGTGCGACAGCAGCGGGATGCGGAGGTACACGAACTGACCAGCATGGTAGTGGCCCGACTTGCCAGGCGACCGGCGGAAGACCAGACGCGTGATCTCGCCGGGGATGGCCTCCAGATCCACGACTTCACACGGCATGCGGCTCTGGCTTCGAGCCAAGATGCGGTGCATGACATAGAGGCACACGGCCGGGTACATCCAGATGACGAACTGCGAGAAGTGCAGCGCGCTGAAGAAGAGCACGAAGATGAAGAGGTGGTGGCAGTAGTAGAACAGGTCGTAGTACTTGCGGCGGATGGGGCTCAGCGATGTCACTCCGATGACGATACAGCACAGCAGGGCCAGTTGGCCACAGAAGTTCTGCAGCCGCGCCTTGCCCACCGTTCCGTAGTCACAGTCCATGCAGGGGAACGCCGACTCCAGGAACGTGCCGCTCTTGAACCACGCGTAGTAGTACGGAATAGCGTGGAGCGCCACCATCGCCACGGTGAAGAAGCCGATCCAGCGGTGGTACTTGATAGCGTGCGAGTAGTCGATGCCCATGGAGATCATCCAGAAGGAGTTGCGCGTGGCCGGGATGATCAGCAGCGAGAAGCACAGCACGGCGTTGAAGCCGAAGACCATGCCCACGAGCCGGAACACGGACGAAGCGTCCGTCGAATCGGCCTCCACGAGATCGTCGTAGTTGCGCGAGAACACCGCGGAGAACCAAATGGCGTTGAGTCCGAGGAAGACCAACGTGCAGATGGACTCGGCGTACGAGATGTTGATGGTGCCGACGAAGATCTTGCGCTTCAGGAAGCGCATGACGGTGCGGTGCGCTCCAGTGGGCACGGGCGGCAGCGCGTCTCCCAGGGCGAGCGCCATGCCGCCGATCATGAACGGCAGGCCGATGAGCATGTAGTTGACCACGAACTCGACGATCTCGCGGTGGCCGCCGACCCACTCGGCGTTCTTGACTGTGGAGCCGAAGAGCACGTAGAGCTGGTAACGGAAGCCCAGGCGGTACTCGGGCAGCTCGTGGTAGATGATGGCGAAGATGACGATGGCGGCGCAGATGCCGACGGTCAGGAAGGGCCACGTCTTGTAGTTTTTGTCCACGGGCGTGCCGTACACGAAGGGCGTGGCGAGCTGCGAGGGCTTACCGGCCATGTTGGTGCCGCTCATGCTGAGCGCGAAGAACTTGCTCTCGCCGCGGTTGCTGTCTCCGTTGGCGCTGTAGCCCGACGGCGGCTGGCGCAGGTCCAGCGAGTCGGCCGGCGAGTCCAGCACGTTGCTGTCCATGGAGAGGTTCACCATGGCTCCAGAGTCGCTGTCTGCGGTGGTGAGGCGGGGGAAGACTGGCTGGCGATTGATAGCCCGGTGGCGTTGCTCGGGTGCGTTAGTTAGCGACTGCCTGCCTGCCTGCTGCTTTCGTGCGCGCGTGGAGGGGGGAAGGCCTAGCGGAAGTATGTAGAAGAGCGCCGCCGCGTTAAGAGACTCGAGGCGACGGGGCGACTGCTACGTAATCGCCAAAAGTGCGAGTGCTGCGCCGGCCTGGTCGAGGGCAATTCCCGAACTGCAGGTGTGTGGCTCCATCTGGGCCGAGCACATCGGCGGATGAAAGGTTGTGTGAAGCCAGTGGCCCGTTCCAACGGTACAGTAGAGACAGACTTTTGACTGCGACTTTGTATGCCTGCTGCAAACCACCAGCCGGCAACCGCGAACAAGCGCCATGCCTCCCCATCGTTTCAAGCCCGACGGCTGGTTCGCTTCCGTGTCAGCACCAAAGCGATCCATCCTGGGGCTTTTTTTCCGCTAGGAGGCGCTGAGCGCGGCGGCTGCTGCAGTAGCTGTTGCCGCTGCATCTTACAAATAATAGAAGTGCTGTAGAGCATCGCCTTGAATTTACAGTAAAGCAACACCATGTTTGATCTCTGGAGTCGAGCTTTGAGGTTACACATCTGGCGTGCGGGGTCCCAGTCCAATGTGCTCGCTTGCAAGCTTGTTGCTCGCACATTTTCTCGTTGAGGGTGGGTGTGTATCCCAACCGAGTTGATCTGATCGGTGCATACACACTGTGAATTGCACAGGCACATTTCCAGGCATTTCCTCTTGCTGCAAGACTGCATTGTCGGCAGCAAACCATCGTATAGCAAGACAAACAAATGTACGAGCTCGCTTCCTCGAGTCAAGGATCTCGACACTCAGTCCTTGCTTTGGGTCGGAACTTTTGGAATTTGCAGCTTGCCATGCTTCTACTGGCGTCACCGACTTGCCATCGACACATATCGTGTCACCGAATTGATTGTCGATTGGGCGAAACGACACCGAGATCCAACAGCCTTGGCAACAAGTCTTCAATCATGCCCAGGAAGACCGCCAAGAAGGCGCTTGCTAGCGCATTAAAGCAGGTGGGGGCGGCGGACGACAACGATGAGAAACACCACGGCGACGACGAGGATGAGGACGACGCCCGCTCGCCAGGATCCTGCAGCAGCGCCGTCGCGCAGCCACATCAAAACGGAACAATGGAGCCAGCGGTGGGCAGAGCTGCGCTTGACTTGCTCTTGATCTTCCTACCCGACGAGGAGCAGCCTCCAAACAGCTTTCTGATTTGCTTTACATGTATGCCGCTGTGCAACCAGCAGCAACGCGGCGCCGCACGCTGCCACAATTGAGCGAGGTGGCCGAGCAATGTGTCATGGAGTTCCTGCCGGTCGTGCCAGACCGCCTGCGCGTCGAAGCCGTGTGCAGGCGCTGGCGGCGCCTGAGCCGGGAGCAGGTGCCCGTCACGGAGCTTGACT
>JAIKVE010001269.1:0-12672 GCA_024679115.1 Phytophthora pistaciae
CCACCGTCGTCTGGATCCTGCGACCCTCCGTCGCGAACCCATGCCAGCCGCTCTCGTCCGCCAGGCCCAACTCGCCGCCCGACTCGTACGACAAGCTGCCGCTGTTCGTCTCCGTGGTCATCATGCCGTGACCGCCATCTGCCCACGTCACAACTCGCCGCCCGACTCGTACGACAAGCTGCCGCTGTTCGTCTCCGTGGTCATCATGCCGTGACCGCCATCTGCCCACGTCCTGTTACAAGTTTATCCTTTGCTTTAGTCACCCTGATCAGTCGTCGACAGGGACCTCTGCGGGTCTGCAGATCAAGACAATTTGGCCCGCCTGTAACACGGCGTTCATCCGGCGGTACGAATGACCGTCGCCATTGGGCATGTCGGATTGGCAGCTCTCTTGGGCTTAACAGGTGACGGCTGCCCATGCATGCGCCGCACGCGTTAGGAACATTGCGCTAGTTTCGATGAGTGAGCGATGCTGACACCTTGGCATCAAGCATTGCGTGAAATGCTGGGTACGGCAGGCACTGCTCCATGGCTCGGGATACGGATCCTCTGCTGCGTCCAGGGGCCCAAACTGCAGACCTTGCGGGACTCGCGATCTCCCCAGTCGCGATGGCTGGCCGCTTCTCAATCTCCATCGAGCCGCGATGGTGCAGCACCTGACCGACCGCGTCTCCGTCGAGAGTCTCACGAAGCTCAAGCCCGAGGACGCCTCGACGCACCCGTCAGGCTATGGCGAGCTCAAGTCCCCCGCCGACCAGATCCAACTCGAAGATGGCAGCTTGCGTCCGGCCAATGGCTCCGTGTCCGCCTACAGCTGGGAGAACCTCGGCATGCTGACGCATATCGCTGCTGTTGGCACGGTCTACGGCACGGTCAGCGGCGTCATTTACTCCGTGTGCAATAACTATTTGCACATGTCGACGACGTTGGTCGCAACGGCCACTGCGCTCGTGACGTTCCCACGCGCGCTTCGCATCTTCACGGGGATGTTGACCGACACGTGCCCGATCTTCGGGTACCGCCGTCGGCCCTACATGATCATCGGTTGGTCGCTGTCCTTCGTCTCGTGTCTGCTGATGGCGGCGCTGCCTCTGGGAGAGCCCTACTACGGCGATGCATCGCTGTCCGACATCGCATTGGTCGATATGACTCCAGAGCAGCTCGCTACCATCAACACGGACGCTCCAAGCCGCGGTGTCAAGCTTATCATCCTAATGATGATCGCCAGTTTCGGCTCCGTCATGGCGTACAGCGGCTTCAACGGCGCGTTGATGGACGCCTCGCAGCGCGAACCGGAGGCCACGCGCGGCACGCTCATCGGCGACGTCATTGTGATCCACTACGTGTTCATGGTCGTATCCTCCTTCATGACGGGGATCGGCCTCAACGGCGAAGACTACGGCGGCACCTTCTCGTGGACGATGGGTTTCAACGCCGTCATGTGGGTCTGCGCGGCGGCGTCGTTCCTCACGATCCCGTTCTCGTGGTACTGCATCCAAGAGGTGAAGAACGAGCGCGCTCAGATGCCGATCCTTCCGTTCCTCTACGGCGTCTTCCAGCAGGAGGTCATCTACCGCTACTCTGCCTTCCGGTTCTGCTTCAGCGTCTTCTCGCAGATTACAGTGACGGCGTCAAGCGCGATTCAAAGCGACTGGGCCAAGGTGGAGCCGCTCAACTCGGGCATCGCCAGCATGCTCACCGCCTTCCTGACGATCAGCGGCACGTATTTGATCAAGAAGCGCGGACTGCAGTGGAATTGGCGCTACATCATCATCGTCTGCGAGGTCTGCGTCGTGTGCATCGACGCCATTCCAACCCTACTAACGATTTGGGACGTCTACCACAGCCAGTGGTTCTGGCTCGGCGTCCCTCTCGTGGGCGAGGTGCCGTTCGCTGCGGCCGACTACGTGGCTCAGCTCTTGATCCTCGAGATCGGGAACCAAAAGGGCTTCGAGGCCACGCTTCTGGGCCTCGGAGTGACCACGGAGTCCGTCGGGACCCCGTTCGCCACTGTCATCACCAAGACGACTTTGACATCGAGCGCACCTTCATCGAGCAGGACAACCACTATTTGCGGTCGCAAGTCACCTACACGTACCTCATCGCGTACGCGTTCAACCTGCTGTCGATCGCCGCCGTGTTCTGGCTGCCCAAGCAGAAGGACGAGGTGCACGAGATGCAGCAGAGAGACCGCAAGATCAAGTTATGGGGCATCCTCACCATGAGCTACCTCATCTTCTCGCTGGCGTGGACACTCATGACCAATATCTTGAGTCTCTTTGACTCCACTAGCTGCCTGCGCATCGCCGGCGGCAGCGGATGCTAACCCGCCCAATACAGCATAAAACTTGCACTGTCAGGTTAAAAAAGCAATCACTTCAACTTGTTGTGTGGCGTACACCACATTGGTTTTAAAAAACAATTCGCGCCATAAACCAACGGTATCACCGCTGTGATGTCGGACGATGCCCCACCTCCTCCCCCACCACTCACCTGCAGCTGCAAAGTGGGGCGCTGTTGCACCTGTTTCTCATGCAGTCGCTGCGGCTGCGAGCACGACGGAGTGCCCCTCACCCAGAAACTCAATCGTCGACGTGGTCAGCACGGTCCGTCCAAAAAGAATATACAGCATAAGGAGAAGGCTAAAGCTGACGGGGGAACCGTCGACCGCAACGACGCCAACACGCGCCTGGACGGACGTCCTCGTCGTTCTGCCGCTATGGGCAAAACGTACGAGGTGTCAGAGGAAGAGGAGGAGGGGGAAGAGTCAAAGCCGGACAAAGGCAACTTGTCCTCCTGTCGAGACATTTTGAAATTTATCGGGGAGGAAGAGCGCTCGATCCACACGCTGTTGGCTCACATCGGCTCCAGAAGTCTCCGAGAGTCGACAGACTACTGGAAACCCATCCAGGATAACGCTGCGTACGACAGGGTAAGGCCCACAGTGTTCAGGATCTACAAGAAAATTCTGTCCCGAGTGGCCGAGTCACTTTGTGGAGAAGTCTCAGCGGAAGCGTCCATCGCTGCGTTTGCACGGGAATTGGCGCCAAAAGAGGAGAAAACGTGTCGGTCCGTGAGGAATTCGTCGGCTATTTTCCGTCCGTTGGCGGCGGTCATGGCTGCGGCGAAGAAGAGCTCGATCGAGAGACGAACGGCGCGGGCGCTGCTGTGCGGACAGTTTACGCGGAGCGAGTTGATGAATTTGGCCGATGAAGTGCCAGGCTTTAAACTGTCCCATGACAGCTTTAGCAAAGGGCGACAAGATTACCAGAAGTTGCTGGATGAGGGCGCCCTTACGACGCAAACGAGAAGTGTGGAGCGACTGGACCCTGCGCTGTTGGAGTGTGCCATAAAGTCCATGCTGTCATGTGATAACGTGGCGTATCGTCTTGGGGAGACGAAGCGGATCGTGCTCGATGGAAAATATTACGACGTGCCGTTGCTTCTGCGGAGACGACCGATGACTGCTATGTGGGAGGACTATTTGAGCGAGAATCAGTAGTCTTACGTTTCGCGGACGACTTTTTACCGCGTGTGTCGGATTCTTACTCACGGAGACGTGGAGATGCAGACGACTGCGGTGTCTGCACTGCTGCTGGATGACAACTTCTCGACGCTGAAGAGAATTATTTCGGACTTCCTTGCTGACGACAGTGCTGAGTTAGTTCAGTGTCTTGGTGTCCTTCGAAGTTGGATCGAATATGGAGATTTGGCTGATGAAACCGAGGCGGAGGCTCAAGCTGCAGACGCAAGCTGCCCTCGCCACCAATCTCAGTTCGGATTGGCTGCGGTTGATGCGTCCAATACGAAAGCAGCATGCTGTGGCCCTTGCCAGGGGATGCAAATCCTGTTAACCCACATCGAGAAATTGTTGGGGCGGAAGGGCGCTAACGCGAACGCTCTGTCTGTTGTTCGCGACTGCTTCGAGAAGCTTGAGCTCTACATGGGCCATCGTCTACGAGTTGTGAATCAGCAGCGAGCGATATCCAAGATGCATGATACCTTGAAGAAGCAAGCGATGCAAGGCGAAGGTTTGAATGAAGCTGTCGTCACTATTGACTTCAAGCTGAACGCCGAACCGGTGCACTTTGGTGACAAGCTCGATGAACCTGATGAAGACAGCACCATGAAGTGGCACGGCGCGATGGTTCAGTTCTGGGCAGCCGACGCAGACGCAAATGATCCCAACGGAACGAACATTTCAGAGCACAAGCTCTACTACCACTACGTGTCTAACCCAGTCAACGGAGAAGCGAAGCACACCGTAGCGGCGTTGGTGGAAGCTGTTCTGATTGACATCAAGCGAGATCTGCCCCACATCAAGCGCGTTGTGGTTCGCAGCGACAATATCCCCGCTTACCAGAACGCGTTTGTATCGGTCTTGCTCCCGCTTCTCGGTTTTTCCTATGGAATTGAGGTCACGCGATTTCTGCAGACTGAAGCGGAAGATGGAAAGTCGCTCCTGGAAGCGCAATTCGCTCGAGCAGCGACAAAAGTGAAAGCCTGGGTTCGTCAGGACCATGGCTGGTCGACTCCAAGCGAGCTTGTTGCTGGTCTCGTGTCAGATGGAGGGATACCAGACACAACAACTGAGATTGTCGAGTATAATAATGGGTCCCTGCAGCTTTTGGCGGACAGGATTGGGTCAATGGGGAAAGCTCTCGCCGCACTTGCTGGGCGAGTGAACGACGTATTCTACGAGTACGATCACCCGGTCACGGGAGATAGTCGTGATACGGTGGCTTTCGATTTGACGCGTTGTCCTAGTGTCTGGGTCCGAGCATTTGAATACTCCGAAGTTGGTCTCGGGAAATTGTTGGAGCTTGATTTAAAGGCCGGAGCATGTACTCTCCAGGGTTTTGAGGACGACGACATGGTCACTCCTATCGAATTTGCTGTGGAGAGCAATGACGATGCCCCAAGAAAGTGCCTGGGATAAAGTCGCAAACGGCGAAGAGGATGTCATTGAAGCTGAAGAAGACAGCGAATTGGACCTGCGCAGTGAAATCGTGCTTCCTCGGTGTGCGGTTGGATTGGTGACTGGCGTTCGAGTGATCAGTGAGGCGCAAGTCCGACGGAGGACGCGGAAGTTTCCTTGCTCAGACGGAACCGTCGCCGATTTACTAGCTAGCCGGGAGCCAAAACACACGAGTGAGAAGGATACAGCAACATACGCAAAGCAGTATCTGGTGGCGATGAAGAAGGGGGACAACCCGCATAGTATCGTTGACGTGTCGAAACTCTCGAAAGAGATGATCGCGTTAAAGTATCGCTTCGCAAGTGGGCAGGAGAGCCTACAAACACAGGTGCAACAAGGTTGGGCCCAACGGCCACCGAGCGAGCGAATGTATGGCGTGGAATACCTCCCCCGGCATTTGAAGGATGTGAAAGCGCTGTTTGAGCGAGGTGGAGTTGACAGGCACGACAAGATGCGACCGGCGAGAATAGTGGAAGTGTTGCGATCGTGGGACACCAAACGCTATGACATACCTGGTGAGAACGAAGTTCGGACTGCCATTTATCACTTGCGTGCCGAACGGCGCAAGCGTGGTCTGCCTGACGAGGCCTTCGAGCCGCGCAAGAAGCATCGGATGGAGCCGAAGCACGCCGAATTTTTCCAGGAGCTCGTAGACACAAGGCCCCAAGTCGGTCGCAAGGAAGCTGTACTGCTGTTCCGGAAGAAATTCCCTGAGGCCACGGAGCTTTACTCGGACGCGCGCTTGAAGAGCAAGGTTTCGATTCTAAGGGGAATGCGTCCGAAGGCGACGACAAGTCAAGCTGTTGTAAGCGACTCTCCGCGATCGTGTCAGAACTGAAGTGGAAGTATGTATTTTGTCGTGAAGGTGCATCAGAGGAGTGGATCTGCTCTTCAATTTTTTTTTTTCAAACATTTATTATGCACGTGGAGTATTGTGTGAAAGTAAACTCTATTTTGCAGTAGGACGTTCCGTCTTGCACGTTTGGCAGTCGGGTACGTGGCTAACATCGCGATATCTGACTTCAGACGATTATTCTTGAATGGTGCTCTTGACCTGAGTACTTTCAGAGGGGGGTAAATGAATGACGTGTGAGGCGTCCAAGGCGTAATGAATTGCTGCAGCGCACCCCGCAACAGGCGTCTAGCGGTTCTCAATGGATTGTCGCGACGGATCGGGCGGAAATTTGAGCGTTATTCACTGCGAGACTAGCGTTACCAAGGAAGGAATGAACCCTTCCGCCCGCCCGCCGTATCCGCTTGACTGGCCTCAACTATGTTTAGTGTGATGAGCTCCTCCCTTCCACTCACCCATTTGCCGCTTGGGTAACATAACAGCTTCATTTCTCCGCCAGCGTAGAAGGAAATTCGGGATGGGATCTTCAGGGCGGCCTTGTGGGGGCTGGCTCCTCTGTGGGCTGCTGTTGTGTCTGCTCTGCGCGGGCGTGGCTTCGCAGGAGAGTGGTGCGTGCTCACCACAGATTGACTTTGCCTGCTCTGGAGGAAGGGCTGACTGATATCTTGCTGCTACGATGGACGTGCAGAATCCGGCTTTGACGATGCCAGCGCCACTTCAAGCTCTACGGCGTCCCTTTCGACGACCGAAACTCTAGCACCAACATCCACGTCACCCGCTACAACAGCTCCGGAAAGCACAAGTTCTGCTACAATAACACCCTCAACCACAAGGGCAACGACACCTCCCGCGGCAACTGAGGCTTCGACACCTTTGTCAGAAACGACAGAGGCCGCCACACCATTACCAGATCCTACGGAAGAAGTCACGCAGCCCCCAGATCCGACTGAAGAAGCCACACCACCACCAGACCCGACTGAAGATGCCACTCCGCCGCCTGAAGATGCCACGCCGCCTCCGAATGCAACGGAGGGCGCTACGCTTCCGCCCGAGACAACTGAGGCAGCCACGCCACCTCCAGAGACAGCCGAAGCAGCCACGCCGCCCCCAGAGACGACGGAAGCTGCTACACCTCCCCCAGAGACGACCGAGGACGCTACACCTCCTCCAGAGACGACTGAAGAGCCCACACCACCTCCAGAGACGACTGAAGTTGCGACACCACCGCCCGAGACGACCGAAGCCCCTGTGACCGAATCGCCAACCCCAACAACCACGCCTCCATCAACAACAGCGCCAAGTACCGATGAGCCACCTCCTCCAACAGCAGCGCCTGTCGTGGAGCGCTACAACTCGTCCACGCTGCCTCCTGAACTTGACCCGAGCATGCTCAACGGCTCGGACCTTGTCAATGTGGAGGTGACGGAGACGACACAGGAGGACGGCAGCACCTCATATAGTTACGTGATCATCACCAAAGTAGGAGAGACGGTGAGAACCATTGTGCTAAGCCCCGCGTCCAGCCCCGCAACCAGCGCACCCATTGCTGCCAGCGCAGACACTGCCAAGTCGGGCAGCTCTCTGTCGGACACCATCAACTCTGGCAAGTCTTCCAGTTCTATTGGGATCGGAGGGATCATCGGGATCGTAGCGGGGACCCTCGTGTTCACGTTCGTGGTGGTCGCGTTCTTCATCCTGGAGCGACGACGCAGTACCAAGGGCCGACCGAGTGATGCCTCCTCCGACGACATCTTCGTCCCGCCCGCGGTTGACAAGCAGGTCCGACTGCTGGAGCAGGGCCAAGCGATGGCTGAGACGGAGTACGCGGACGTGAGCCGAACGACAGCCAATTCCCATTCTTCCGGAGGCTCGATGCCAGACGGCAGACGGCAGCGAGCCACGTTGTGGGAAGACCCAGCGATTCTCGCATCACGAATCCCCATCGACCGCATCGAGCTGGGGATTGTTATCGGCCATGGGGCCTTTGGTGAGGTGTATCGCGGGCGCTACCGAGAACACGACGTGGCTGTCAAGACGCTGCTGCCGGAGAAGCGCAAGGATATGGCACACATTCAGGCGTTCCTGTCGGAGGTGAGGATCATGGCAACGATGGAACATCCGAATATCGTGCTGTTCATCGGAGTAGCTTGGGAGTCCCTGAGCGACTTGTTCTGTGTGACCGAGTTCATGACGGGCGGCGACCTGCGTACGCTGCTGAAGGACTATCTTGCTCACGACGTCCCGCAAGGGATGGACGCTACCAAGATGCAGATCGCGTACGAAGTGGCGTTCGCTCTAACGTACCTCCATTCACTGCAGCCGGCAATGCTGCACCGCGATTTGAAGTCTCGCAACATTCTGCTGACGGAGTCTCTCCACGCCAAGATCACGGACTTTGGCGCCTCGCGTATCCGGTCGGATGCGACCATGACGTCGAATGTGGGGAGCGCACTGTGGATGGCGCCGGAAGTCATGATGAGTGGGCATTACGGTGAGAAGGCGGATGTGTTTTCACTTGGAGTTGTGATTTCGGAGCTGGACACGCATGAACTGCCGTACTCGCACGCCAAAGAGGAAGGTAGTAGCAGTGGACGATCGCTTCCGGATGCTGCTGTGCTTCAGATGGTGTCGATGGGCAAGCTACGGGTTCGGTTATCGAGCTTCATGCACCCGGAACTGGTTCAACTCGTCGAAAAATGCGTTAGTGTGGACCCGGACGATCGCCCGACTGCCGCCGAGGTCGTCTACTTCTTGCAGACGGCAATCAAGAATCGACAATACTGAGTGTTGAGTGTTAGTGTGCATTGCTGTGTCTCTCATAATTATTATGTTACGGTTAAACAACAAAAATTCCAGCCAAGACGGTGTTCATCTCATTTCACCGATATCTACACAACGACTGCACATTGTCGATTGAACTTGACCACTCAGCCAACAGCGATAACATCTCGGGAGACGTGAGTGGAATTGAGTCAGGGCAACAAGACACGGCCAGGAACAAGCGTCGTTGCACTCAATCCGAGTGTGCGAATCCTTATGTGGCCAAGGGTAGGTGCTTCCAACATGGCGGGGGGACGGCGTGTGTGTTTCCAGGATGTGAGACGCACGCTGTTGGCCAAGGCAAGTGCTTCAAGCATGGAGGACACACTTGGTGCACGATCCCTGGGTGCGTGAAGGTATCGGAGACGAAGGGGTTGTGCTTCGAGCATGGAGGACGCAGTGCATGCTCAGCGCGCATGCTGGATTCACGATGTGTTCGCATTCCGAGTGTGGTAAACGCGCTGTGTCGAAGGGAAAATGCTTCGAGCATGGGGGGGGGAGAAGAAGTGTTCTGAGCCTGGCTGTGAAAAGAAATCCTAACTTCTGGGCTAGTGCTCGGTCCATGGAGAGAAGTGCACGGTGCCTGAGTGTCCAAAGCCATCGTATCGGTTGGGTAAATGTTCTTAGCATTGGGGAGGCAAGAAATGGATGGAGTCTGGCTGTGTTAAGCTGACTCAAACAGGGGGACGATGTTCTAAGCTTGGAGGAGGGACGCGATGCTCTGTTCCAGAGTGTAATAAGCTCGCGATAGCAAGACGATTGTGCACTGGGCATGGTGGAAGTAGAGTGTGTTCTCAGCCAGAGTTCTCGAAGCGGCCTCTTAAGGGAGGAAAGTGTCTTCAACATGGTCGCGGGAGGAGATGCTCGCACCCAGGGTGCACAACCAAGTGGTGATACAAGGCAAGTGCCGGGCCCATAGCATAGACCCATAGGGCTTGCTTCAGCGAAACATTTTTTTTTTTGTATGTGACGACCAACAGCAGGAAGAACTCTAGGAATCTAAACGTTGGTTCAACTTGTTCGCAGTTTGCTAAGAAACATTGCACTTCTGTATACGTGTGCGATGCACAACAATCAGTACTGTCGGTTCCTTATCGCCACTTGTAGGTAGTACAGCAGCTCGGCGGCCGTCGGTCGTTCCTGCGGCTCCACACTCACGCAACGTGTAACAATGCGGACCATATCTGGGTGCATGAAGCTCGATAGCCGAACCCGTAGCTTGCCCATGGACACCATCTGAAGCACAGCCGCATCCGGAAAAGATCGTCCACTGCTACTGCTTTCCTCTTTGGCGTGCGCGTACGGCAGTTCATGCGTGTCCAGCTCTGAAATCACAACGCCAAGAGAGAACACATCCGCCTTCTCACCATAGTGACCGCCCATCATGACTTCCGGCGCCATCCACAGCGCGCTCCCCACATTCGAAGTCATCGTAGCATCCGATCGGATACGCGAGGCGCCAAAGTCCGTTATCTTGGCGTGGAGAGACTCTGTCAGCAGAATGTTGCGAGACTTCAGGTCGCGGTGCAGCACCACTGGATCCAGCGAGTGCAGGTACGTCAAAGCATAGGCCACCTCGTACGCGATCTGCATCTTGATTGCATCCATGCCTTGCGGAATTCCGTCGTCCAGGTATTCCTTCAATAGCGTACGCAGGTCGCCGCCCGTCATGTACTCGGTCACGCAGCACATGTCACCGAGTGACTCCCATGCCACTCCGACGAACGGAACAATGTGCGGGTGCTCCATGGTTGCCATGAGTCTCACCTCCGACAGGAACGCCTGAATGTGAGCCATATCCTTACGTTTCTCCGGTACCAGCATCTTGATAGCCACGTTTTGCCCGCGGTAGCGTCCGCGGTACACCTCACCAAAGGCCCCGCGGCCGATCATAGCCCCCAACTCGACGCGGTCGACGGGGATCCGTGACGCCAAAATCACTGGGTCTTCCCACAGTGTGCTGCGGTGCAGACTGCTGTGCGGCATTGAGCTTCCTGTAGAGCGCGAGTTGGCCGTCGTTCTCGTCATCTCTGCGTACTCCGTTTCAGCGAGGGACTGGCCCTGTTCAAGCAGCCACACGTGCTTGCCCACGACAGGTGAGTCCAGGACGTCATTTGATGAAACATCGCTTGGTCGCTTCTTGATGCCTCGTCGTCGGCCGATGAAGAACCCGAAGAGCACGAGGATGAAGACGACGGACCCCACGATGATCCCGGCGATCGTCCCAATCCCCACCGAGCTGGAAGTCGTGGTGGAGTTGTTGGCGTCTGATAAAGAGCTCCCAGACGCTGGAGTGGTGGTCGAAGGACTCAACGCGATGCTTTGCAGCGTCTTGCCTGTTCTGGTGATGACAACGTAGCTGTACGTCGAGGTGCCGTCTTCTTGGGTAGTCTGCGTTACCTCCACTGTAACCAGTTCAGCGCCGTCCAGTAGGCTCGAGTCCACACCAGGAGGCAAAGTTGACGAGTTGTAGTGCTCTACGACAGGCGCTTGGGTTGTTGAAGCTGGTTCGGTGGGGCTTGGAGCTGCTGTCGGGTATGTGGTAGCTCGCGATGAGGTAGAAGGGGTCGGCGATATGGTCGCAGGGGCTTCAGTCGCCTCGGAGGGAGGTGGTGTAGCACTTTCAGTCGTCGTTGGAGGTGGTGTAGCACTTTTAGTCGACGTTGGAGGCGGTGTGGCTGCTTCGGTTGCATCCGGAGGCGATGTAGGATCCTCCGTCGTCTCTGGAGGGGGAGTCGCGACTTCTGTTGTATCGGGTGGTGGGGTAGCGCCTTCAGTTGTATTGGGGGGCAGTGTGGCATCTTCAGTACTCGCTGGAGGTGAGGTGGAATCTCCAGTGCTATCTGGAGGTGGCGTAGCAGTTTGAGTCGACTCTGGCGGCGGTGTAGCAGCCTCTGTCGTCTCTGGCGGCGGCGATGAAGCCTCCGTTGTCGTAGGGGGTGTTGTCGTTGTTGTTGTTGTGGTCAAAGGGGCCGTGGTGGTGGCACCAGTGGAACTAGAGCCTGTGTGATACATAGGAGGAAGTCATCAATGCCGCTGAACAGAACCACCGATAAAACAAAACGTACGAAGGGATGAAGAACTCACCGCTATCCTGTGAAGCGGCCATGCCGACGTAGAGCAGACAGAAGAAGAGCACGTAGAGACTTCGGACTCCGCGGCGCTGCTCCGCGCGGCGAACTGAAGCCATCCCGCCTTTCGTTCTCGCTGCGATTGCAGAAATGCGAGAAGATTTCTCCAGAGAGCGAAGTGGCGCGAGTGGGTGAGGCGGACTCGCCCAAACTTAGTTGAGGCCAGTCCAGTCAAGTGCAGTCGATGCTCCGGAAGGGTTCACTTTTCGGTGTAAGTCTCCAAAGTGGATATAGCGCCGGATATCAGCGTCTTTGCGCGCGTACGTCTCCGCTGTAGCGTTCACCTTCCAGTGTAGGTGTGGACCTCTCGACCGCGCTCTTAGTTATAATAACCTCAAGCGTTCAGCTCGCTTTGGTGGACTGCGACGAGGTGCGGTGAATACACGTCCGCTCTCAAGCTTTACCAGGTACCGCGCAATGCGTGACTACAGAGTCAAGCGGTAAGACACTCGCACTAGTGACGCGGCGTACCGTAGGCGCAGTCAGACATTGCGTAGCATTCTGAAGCAGCGCCTGAAGTCGACACCACCAGCCTCGCGATGGCGCCTACGACACCAAACGCTCACCGTCTCCCGGAGCCTCCAACCCCGTCGACACAGCCCTCGCCCCCTGCAGCCGGCGCGCGCTGTGCTGCAAGGCTGCAATTCCTGTCAAACAAGCACAACAACTTCAACTTGCGTTGGCCGATGCCGCTGTTGGCCTTTAGCGACCCACGGGTCGGCGGGTCCAAATCCTCCCATACAAATCGCAAGTGCACGTCCGACCCGCACTTGAACTTGTCGAAGCCTGTGGAGATCCGCTCGCCACTTCCGGTCGCGCTCCGTGGTCGTCACCTCCGTCCGTCTTCTGACCTTCATGCTGGCCTCCAGACAGCTCCGCCTGCTGCGCCA
>JAIKVE010001270.1:0-12654 GCA_024679115.1 Phytophthora pistaciae
TCCGCTCAACGAATCCCTGCTTCATCGCCAAGCCCACGGAGTACAAATTCCAGTTCGCGTCCGGCACAAACAATGCTTCCTCCAAAAAGATTGTCGTCAGAGTACCATCACCCACATCCGTCGCGAGTGCAGCAACTCCAACACCAAGTGCCGGTGACTGGCCACCTTTCGCAAACCCTTGGATGTCTGCCACAGGTTTTTCAAACTCATGATAGGCCACAAAATACTCCTTAGCGCCCACAATGTGGGTACTCGCGCCCGTGTCATAGACCCAGCGGCGGGGGTTATAGCTCGCAACCTCCACCACCTTCTTCGACTTGTCCTTGGCATCCGAGTAGTTACCCGCTTCAGAGTCACCCGTCACCTCTTGTTCCTCGCGCTGCGACTGGCGAGAAACAGCACTCGAGTGATCATCACGTCGACCGACTGACTTCGAGACATCAGCGCCACTTGCCTCCTTTTTCCCAGTCAATTCCGGACAGTACTTCTTGATGTGCCCCTTTTGGTTGCACTGATAGCACTTCAGCTTGCTCTCGGACACATCAGGCTGCTGCTGGTGCTGCTTGTACTTGTACTTCTGCTTCCCAGATTTCCCAGCCTTTCCATCACCACCACCAGCACGACCTCCATTATTCTCCACACGACCACCCGAAAATTCATAGCTCTCCTCCTTCAGCTGCGACGCTGCCACGAGAATCAAATCACGCACGTCGTCCACAGAATAGGAAGAACCAGGAGTCAAAGTAACCATCTCTGTTAATCGCTGGTACTTAACATGCCGTGGCAGGCTCTTCAACATGGCGTCCACCATGTCCACGTCATGCACCGTGTACTTCATCGTCGCGAGGCGGTCGCGGATGTTGTACAGCTTGCCCAGGTGCAGGTTCATGTCGTCGTCCCGCTTCACCCTGGTGTTCCGCAGCTGATGCACGAGCTGCCGCTGTTGGTGCACGAACAGCGTCTTGTTCGTCGGCGCCTCGAACATCTCCTCGAGAGTCTTCCACATCTCGGTGCCAGATGCCTTCCGCATCACGCGCTGAGCCAGCGCCAGCGACACCGAACCCAGAATCAGGCGCTTGATCGTTGCCTGGTTCTGCTTCCAGTCCTTCTTCTCTGTGTCCGTCGCCGTCGGGTCCGGAGGCTTCGCCTTCCCGGTCGCGATGTTCTCCAAGTCATCCTCCTCGAAGAGACTCATCATCAGGGCCTTGTAGAAGTCCCAGTGTTCCCCGTTCCAGTTCACCGGAACTCCCTTCGTGTTCACCTCCAGGCCAGCCTTCGGCTTCCCACCAGCTGCAGTTGCCGTACCCGACATCATTGCGCGTGTCCAGAGTCTTCTCAGCGATGCCTATTCCAAATGCCTTGGGCTCAACCGACATCATTGCGCGTGTCCAGAGTCTTCTCAGCGATGCCTATTCCAAATGCCTTGGGCTCATAACCCTGTTGGAATGTGGCACCACAAAGCTCACACGCACAAAATGCAACTTGTTCACTTGGAGGTCTTTTGGGGAATGACCGCAGCCACACTCCTTCTCCCTCTCTCCTAGACATGCATGCGACCGTTAGTCTACACTGCCTCAACTGCCTCGTCCCGTATCTGCTCCAGCAGCAGCTCACTGCAACTTCAACAGCAGCAACTTGCAGTGTTTTCCAACAGACTCAAGAGTCTTAACCAGGTTCTGATTCATTCTTCGTATGTACCACTGGTCAAACCATTTGGACCTCGCCCCACGGACGGGAGTCATTCGACAATCCCCCCCCGAGCAGCGAGCGATGGCAACTCCGCTGCTGGTCGTCGAGCTGGTGCTCCGCCACATCCACAAAGATGGAGCTGCCCTCGACCTTCTTGGGCGTCTCATCGCCAGCTACCTGGGCCCAGACAGGAACCTGCCACTGAGTGACGCCTGCAAGCTCGGCTCCACGACGCTGCTGGACTGGATGTGGGAGTGCAGCCCCACCTCGACCACCGACCGGACTCCGACTTGGTCGCTGCTGAACTATCTCCGGTCGGACCCGCACTACTACGAGTATCAATTTTACGAGTCGGTATTGGAAGCTGCATGGAAGGGTGATTTGCGAGTACTCGAGTGGCTGCTGGAGCATTTCTCGGGCTGTGATGTGCCGGTGTGGGTGGTGGAGAAGGCAGTGGAAAAAGGTCGGATGGACATCTTACGCTCACTATTGGAGCACGACACTGGTCGTCGGGGCAACGAAGCCCCAAGTCGTATCAAGAATGGCGAGGGCAACGTTGTGCACTGGGGAGGCAGCAGCCTGGTGACTGCTGCGCAAAAGAAGCGGTTTGACATCGTCCAGTTCCTCTACGAGAACACTCCTCGCGACGTGTATGAAGAGACGTTAGATATGACAATTCGATTCGTCCTGGATGCTGAAGAGATGAACCTCGTGGACGGGGCGGCTGCGTATGAACAACTGGAAATGCTGGAATGGCTGCATGCGAATCGGTCGGAGGGCTACTCACACTTCGGAATTAGTTTAGCTGGCCACAACAACCATATTGAGGTACTAAAGTGGCTGGTATCGCTATCCCCGAAGAAACTGAAGGGTTCTGTCATGGACAGCGCTGCCTACAGGGGAGATCTCGCCTTGGTTCAATGGCTCCACACCAAGGCTAAAGCTCGGTGTACAGTGCCAGTGATGATCAGCGCTGCACGATTTGGACGCTTGGAGGTACTGAAGTATCTGAGCTCGCACCGACCGAAAACTCTGGCTCGGGAGAGTTGCGCGACCTTGACTCAGGAGGCGCTAGCCAAGAACCATTTCCGTGTCGCGCACTGGTGTTTGACCCACCTCCCGGCGCATTCGCCCAAGCCAATCGAGATGTCGGTTTCGATCAGGTTTGAGACGTTGCTGTTTGTGCGCTTCCACTACCCGGAAATGTTTACCCCAGCGTACGTGGCACAAATCCGAGAGAAGACGGGGTCTTACGGACGGAGCGTTCAAGTTCGCTAAGAAGTGGATCGACACCTTGGTGTCGTGATGGATCCGATCCACAAGTGAGAAGTGGGGTAAAACTTTTGCATATTCGTGTTTTTATGACGAAGGTGATGTTTTTTTTTAAGATATTTTTTGTCACTGTCAGTAGTTCGGCTTACTAACAAACCTTCAAGTTCATCGACAGAAATATCCTTCGTCCCATTCGGATTTCGTTTGATCAGGTGCGTCTAGCTGCTTTCGATTGCGCTGCAAAGCGCTGCGTTTGGGGCGCCGTATCATTCATTGTACACTGAATGTGGAAAAGCGAAGTTTTACAATCCTACAGTACTATGCCATACCAACTTGAAAAAGAGCAAAGCTAGGATCACTTGTTCCGATGAAGTTGCCCCTGTATTTCCATTCTGTCTCCACTCGGCGATATTGCGTGAACTGCGGCCAAGGAAGGCCACAATGTGACAGCGTAACGCTATTTTTCCATAACAAACTATAGTAAATTTACGTAATGAGTCATTATCCTTACGACCGCTCGAGCTGATTCATCGTCATCTGACAATTGTCCCTCGACCAACGATGCCAACTCCGCTGCTGGTCGTCGATCTGGTACTCCGCCACCAGAAGGAAGGCGCTGTTCTCGACCATCTCGGACGCCTCGTCGCCGACTACCTGGGCCCAGACAGGTACCTGCCTGCCACTGAGCGACGCCTGCAAGTTCGGGTCCACGACACTGCTGAACTGGATGTGGGAGTGCAGCCCAATCTCCGCGTCAGAGCGCTCTCCGCATTGGTCGCTGACGAATTATCTTCGGTCGGATCCGCACTACTACCAGTATCAGTTCCACGAATCGATGCTAGTGGCTGCAAATGAGGGTGATTTTCGAGTAGTGGAGTGGCTGATGCAGCATTTCTCGGGCTGCGAAGTACCTGAGTCGGTGGTGGAAGTCGCAGCAGAACAAGCTCGACTGGATATACTACAGCTTCTCCTGGAGTACGACGCTGGCCATCGAGTGGATGGGGGTCCATGTCGTAAGAAGAGAAAATTGGGCACTGCTGGAGGGGAGCCGATGCCCGAAAAGGAGCCCGAAAGCCGTGGTCATGTTGGACGAGGTAACGTGGTGAAGTGGGGAGGGCGCAGCTTGGTGTCGGCTCTGCATTCGAACCGGCTCGACATCTTGCGGTTTCTATATGAAAACACGCCTCATGGTGTCACTGGCGACGGTAAAGAGGTACTTATGGGGATCGATGTGGGGAAAATAGTGGTGGACTTGCTGAAGCCCAGGGATGGCTCCAACTGGAACAAGTGGCCGCACAGGGCCGAGCCGATCGGGTTCGAGTTGCTGCTCGACAGTGGTCGTTTAGACGACAAGTCCCACGCTGTGGTTGCTCTGGGGAAGCTGGTGCAGCTTGGACACTTGGACCTCATGAAGAAAATCTGGGAGAAGCACGCGCAACTCACGTCGACGGGTGGCTGGATGAACGAGTGGATGGAGGCAATGGCACCTGCGTGTCAGATGGGGAATCTTGCTATTCTGCAGTGGATGATGGAGCATACGTCAGGTCGCGCGGTTATCGCGCACTACAAGAAGTACGATGGTAGAGTTTCGTCACTGCTATACTTCGCTACCGGTGCAGGCCACCTGGATGTGATGGAGTACCTGTATCAACAAGGTGCGGCCGTAGAGTTTGGAGATGCGTTACTATATGCGATTCGCAGAGACAACTTGGACGCGGTCAAGTGGCTACTCGCCAGCTTCCCTTCGTCAGAGAAACTCCCAGAATATTGCGTCCTCGTGGAAGCTGCAAGACATGGACGAGTGGAAATGCTGCAGTATTTCCAGAGTGCCGTGTCACTGAAGGTGCCGGGTTTCCCTGGCTCCAAGCCATCCTCGATCCCGCACGCGGGTACTGAATTTTCCTTCCGCATATTGGTGGCTGCAGCCAACAGATATTCGAAGGGGTTGTCTGCGTATGATGATTCACAGTGGCGACCAACTGAAGCTATGGACGACGCTGCGGCGAATGGTCAACTGGAAGCTGTCAAGTGGCTCCATAACAATCGATCGGAGGGGTGCACGGCGAAGGCGATGGACGAGGCCGCCGCAAATGGACAGCTCGAAGTGCTGAAATGGCTACATGCGAATCGGTCCGAGGGCTACACGGACAGCGCCTTATTTCACGCAGCTCGCAATGATCGTGCTGAGGTTGTAAAGTGGTTGGTGACCCAATCTCCGAAGGAGTCGGCGGATGTTGCGATGAAGCACGCTGTCGCCAATGGGAACCTGGCCTTGGTGCAGTGGCTTCACTCAGAAGCCAACGCTGAGTGCACAGCAAACGTCATGATCTGTGCTGCGAAACATGGCCACTTGGAGGTACTCAAGTACTTGTATGCGCGCCGGCCGAAGGGTTCTGCTCTCACGAGTTGTGCGGTTGCAGCCGAGACAGCGCTCGCCAGGGGCCATTTCCGTGTGGCGCACTGGTGTTTGGAGCATTTTCCTGCGCATCGTCCTACGGTGACGAATGTTTCCCCCCTTCACCCGTTTGAATCATTGCTGCTGCTGCGTCGATACTACCCCGAAATGTTCACAGTGGGAGACTTGGCTACAATGCGGGTGAAACTGAGCGCTCGTGCTACAACGGAGTTTAACTTTATTGTGAAGTGGCTCAACGCCCAGGTCTCGGGTTCGTGATTACTTTGCTCAAGCGGCTCTGCATGATGATGGTTGTCATTACTCGGATTTACTAACAGGTAAAGTACAGCGCAAGCTGGTGTTTGTCGGAAGCTGCTACTAGGGTAACACATCTAGCTCATAAAAATAAAAATAAAATTCTGGTAAAGCAGGGTGCTGCTTCTCTGTGCTAGCAGTTGACATGCGCCAACTTTATCGTGATCCCTCGAAGTGGTTGAGTAGAGTTTCTTGTGAAAAAAATATTATGTTTGTAGAAAATAAGTTTCATGGAGGAACCCGGGGGCATGGAAACAAGAGAGGCTCTCAGAGTTTCGATACTTAACTTTTGTACAGTGTAAACCTGCACAGTGGTCAATAACTTGAATCGAGGCCAACTGCTAATTCACAGCAATGACCTTATTTATTTCAGGGATATGACCCATAAATATAAACGAAGCCACGATTCGTGAAGGATGCATTCATTAGCAAACTCGAAAGTACCTTGCAAAGGCCTTCACGTCAATATAAGCGTGAGTGCCAGTATTAGGGGCGTGCACATAACAAGACCAGCTATTGCTAGCCCGCCCGCCGACGGTAACACCCGAAGAAACTTGATGATCTTGGACACGATATCTGCCTTCGTGGGGTCTTTGGCAGCGACGGATCGAAGCGAGTTGACGTCCTTAGCCGTGAACGAGACGTGGTTCTTCTCCAGCACCTTCGCCGCCTTGGCCACCTGGGGGTCCTTTGCCAGCTTCTTGAGTGCGGTCGGGTTCTTGCTTAGGCTGGTTAGAATGTCCGGGTTGTTCTTGATAGCTGTCCCCAGCTTATTCACGACTGGGTTACTCAGAGCTGCGACCACCTCCGGGCTCTTTTTCATGCCCGAGAGCTTGCTACTGATGCCAGAACCTTTGCTGAGGAACGGTTTAAAGAAAGAAACGGGCCCTCTTTCCTCAGCCTCGCGGTCGGTGGCGTCCACGACGGCACCAGCTTTTGCGAAGCTCGTGACAGCGAAGATGCCGATGATGAGCAGGAAGGGGGCGAACCGCATCGTTCCTTTCCCTTTTCGAGACTTTGTCTGGGTTTTGACCTTCTCTCAGATGAGTTGCCAATCGCAAAGTGAATTGTGGCCCTGGCGGAGCCGGACATTCACGCGCACGTTCATAGCGTTCCGTATTTTAATTTTTTATTAGGATTTCATGTACTGTAAAATCATGGACAGTACGTTTTGCGTCATATTCGTGGCCATTTGCTGGGAATATCATCAAGCCTCGTTTTCTGTACAGTGTTCACAGGAGAGGGGGCTACAGCAAAAAATGTATTTGATCGTGCAATTTGTATGACATCGCGTTCTCGAGAGCCGGGAAAATTTTCGAGATAGAAATCACGCTCTTGCCCATTTTTGGGCCGTTTTAGCGCTCAACGCCAGGTCTCGGGTTCGTGATTTGTGCGGTTAGAGCTTCGTCCGAGAGGACTGCAAGATAATGATTGCCATTGCTCGCACTTAGTAGCAGGTAAAATACAATGGGGTAACAAATATTATCTGAAAGCCGTATGATGCTTCCAGTCGACATGTACTGAAGACTCCGCCAACGTGCGTTACAAAGGCTTTCCACAGAATGAACGCTGATAAGGTGCTCACAGACATATACAACCTCAGCAGCTGGGACGATATACGGTAGGCGTTCTCAATGAAACGTGATTCATGTTTTCCAATTTCGCAACGATCTATTCCTTAATATGACCGGGGTTTTATTCGCGAAACTTCTACTTACAATAAAATCGATGACAGACGAACTTATTATCGCGAGCTTAGTCTTCGAGGAACGGACATTTTGCTAAGAAAAACTGAACTGCATAGAAGATAACTCTCTACTGCACAACTGGTTAATAACTAATTCACCAATTTTCCTAGTAATTCACAGCAGCTTACTTCAAGTTTTTTGGGCATCAATATCTACATCTCCGCAGATACAAGCAAAGAGACAAAGATCTCTACCGTCTCTGATAGCTTATCATCAAGGGCATTGTTTCCGCAGCTTTGCTCACGGTTGTTATCGAGTAACGAGCGTATTGCCACCTACCCCAGCTGGCAGTTATCAGACCAAGTAGCCCTAATGTTTGTGACACTCTAATTTTGAATGTTCTAAAAGTCGCATCGATATCAGTACTGTAAAAACTGTAATTATGCCCCGTGGGGTATTGCAGCAGTGCCCCCCTCCCACCTGGGGCATTATTACAAGGGGGGTACTATTAAAGGTAGTGGGGCACTACGGATGATCAGCAACAAATAGCGTTAAAAAGTCGATTTTCAGAATAAATTTAGCAATAATCGCTGATGATGGTAATCGGCATAAAACCTTACTGTTATGGTGTGAAATATTTGGAATTATAAGGCAAAACTCGGAATCAAACTCAATTTTTCAGAAAAGATTTTGGGGTGGGGCTTTATTTGAGAATGGGGCACTATCCCAAGTCCCCAGCCAAATACATCGATTTTTATGGGGTGGGGCATTATTAGAGGGAGGGGGCATAATTACAGTTTTTACAGTACGTACCAAAAATAGTCCGGACTTAAACAGTCTCAATATCTCTTCGACAACTTCAAGCGCCGCGCTAATGGTCCTGGACGAGCACTTCCTGAGTCCCTGGTGGTCTGCGCTTCACCGCTCCCTGGCCCACGGCGAGCCCAACCACCGCGTGCGAGGATGCATCCACTGCTACCCGTTCCCCGCGGGCTTCACTGAAGATGACGACGCGACCAGCTTGGGGGTCTGCTTGGCGGTCGTCTTCCCAGCGGACGTCGAGGCTCGGGAGCAAGAGCGACACCGCCTTTCGCGCGTTCGGGAGGCTCTGGAGCTCATCACAGTGCTGGCAGCGGTCAACCGCCTCGAATTCGTCAAGTTCTTCTCCGAGTTCATGACGGACGAGGACGTCGTCGGACTAATTTCTGGTAAATACTCGAGGGTGCTGCCTGTGTGGAGGTGCTACCTTCTGGGGCCTTTGAGCCCGTACGTTCCAGTTGCAACGCAGCCCTCCGTGACATGGGGGCAATTGTTTGGGTGTCCGAACGGCCCGTGGGTCTATTCCCTAGATTTCCGCCAAGCTATGGAGCAGGTGAAGGGCCTGGGTCCCTCAGAGCCCGAAATTTGGCGGGAGCTTCGCCTTGAAGTCGACTGGGCCTTTGGGCACGAGTCGGTTTCCTCGAACGGGAGCAGGATCTGTCCCGTACTGAAATGGACGAGGTGTTGACGCTGGACGCGTTCTCGAGAGAGCTGGGGAAAGTTTTCGAGTTGGAAATCCCGCGCGTTCTTCATTTTTGCGCCGTTCAGGACCGAGCTCGGGTGATTAGAGCGTGGAGCGGCAGCAAGTCGCAGGCGCCGGCCAGTAACGCACAAACATACAAGGCGCAGGTCGACCATGAAACTATACCGGAGATGACGAAGGCTCTTGCGATGACGGACTTTGCGTGCTTGAAGGTGGAGCTAGAAGATGAGAAAGCCAAGAACAAACCGGTGACGGAGATTTCGGGGTTTCTCTTTAGTACGCTGATCGCCGGGCGCTCCGTGTGCAAGCTGACGGGGGCTAACCGTGCAATGTCAACAGTTGTGCGCGACGCAAAGGTCAAGGAGCTCGAGATGGAGCTCACGTGGGCGTCCAACTCTAAAGTTGCTGCCGTCTGCTCAGCAGCTGCCGAGTCATCACTAATGGAAACTTTGAGGGTATCCGTTGGCGCGGATATTAACCACAGCGAAGATCAGACCATGGATCTGACGCGTTGGGGCTGGCTGGTGTATGGGCTTTGTGCTGGAGAGTCCACGACGCCTGATAAAATGCTGCACAGTGGGATGAGTGTGTTTAATCTGACGCGAGAGTACGTGCCCGTCACTGCCTTAGTGCTGAAAACCAACTATCCTGAACCAGTCCAGCAAGGAACCTCCATCGATCCTACGAGACCTCCAGAGTACGGCTTTCTCACGGTTCCAGGAGGAACGGAGCTCCGACTTGGAGGTTTGGCGAATCCAGGAAGCCACACTGTGTTTGTGCTGTCACGTTCTCATCGCTGCCGGGCGCATTATAACCCCGCCACCATGAGTGAATGCATTGACGTCGTTGTTCCTGGGTATGGGATTTGCCGGATGAAACTAGGAGCCGGTGATCGGATGAAGCAGTTCGTCCAGGACAAAGCGAACTGTCAGCCAGAAAGCTCACGTCGACTTCGTGAGTTCAGTTTGATGATATCTGACGTGGACAGTGAACGTTTGGTAGCGGACTTGCTGAGACTGATCGGTGGGGGGCTCCGAGAACTCGGTTTAAACTACTGCGGGAACCATAAGGCCACCCTTAAGCTCTGCGATGTGGCTGCTGTTTGTCCAGAACTGGAGGACCTTGAGCTCATCTGCTTTGATCTGTCTGCCCCGCTCAGCGACGAGCTGTGTGGCTGGGGTCTTAAGGAGCTGACGATTGATGACTGCAACTTATTGTGCGGTCTACCAGCGTGTCTGGAAAACCCAAAGTGCCGGATGTCGCGGGAGTTGCTGAAGATGGAGATAACAGCTTCTCCCGACTGCAATGTGCCAGTGGATATTATTAAAGCTCTGGCAGCGCACGACCAGGAGTTCCTCCCTCTTGTAAAGGACAAGTTCCCACTCCACTCGAAGGCGGCGATGATTAGTGCCGCGATGAGTGGGGACGACGCAAATGGCCCGACCAAAGCGATTCACCGCCTCGACCTCGTCCTTCTGGATTTGATTTTCCAGTTTGCGGCGACGCCAAAGCAGCGGAGCGTTGAAGTGCATGAAACGTAGTTCTCTTTTGGAAATCCATCCTGCTTGGGGGGGGGGGGGGGGGGGGTTAGGAGGTTCCTATTTACGTTTTTAATTCCCTGAACGCATGAAGTACTTGACGAACACCCATCATAAGCAATATTCCGCGCAAGGATATTCGTTGAAGATTTACTTTCACGTTGACTACTCACTTGTGGATCGCCCGATGTTGGGTGGCCTAATCATGACACCAAGGCGTAGAGCCACTTCTCTTGGAAGTCATACGCTTCTGAGAACCCCATCCTCGCTCGTATTTTTGCCAGAAAGCGCGGGGTGAACAGCTCCGGATAGTGCAAGTGCACGAACAACAATACCTCGAAATCCGGTGTAAGTTGCCACCTCCAATGACGTGGGAGAATGAGCCGGAAGGTGGGTTAAGCACCTAAGTTAAGCTGATGACTGAGAACGATTTACTGTTCTTGCGAGATCGATACAGGGGCCCTCACCGCGAATTCAATTCAGCATAATGCTCGGTGGCGTTTGGACTGCATCGACGAGGCTACGGGTGACATCGACGTCCTCGGATTGCTTCTGGACAACCTTCCCCACCATACGAGCGGCATGGAGGCGGAAATGAGGGAGAAGAGGCCGGATGCCTTTTTCACGGAGTCGCTCTTCTAGTGCGGAACTCCTACGAACGATTTTTTTAAGTATCAAGAATTGTCTTCAGCTGGAGAGCCAACAACTTACTTAAAAAATTACCGGAGCAAGATAGTTTTTTGTTGCTCGTGCTCTTAAGTTGTTAGCGCACCCGCAGGCGCCGAACCGGAGCAAGATAGTTTTTTGTTGCTCGTGCTCTTAAGTTGTTAGCGCACCCGCAGGCGCCGACGTACCATGGTTGTAGGTTCTGTTACTATCGCGTTATGTCCATAAAGCGTCGAATTTTGAGGAATGTGTATACCGTTGTACATGTAATAAGCCCCTTCAAAAGACCAGCTAAAAGATGGATGAAAAACGTCTCAGCATAGTTGAAGCTATGAGCTGTGAACACTGAGGCCCTCAGCCTCAGGCAACAACAGATCAAAAGGTTCACAAAAGGTCGGTTTAAATCAAGTATTAGTTGTCAAAATAATGACACAAACTACAAGAACGAAGCACCAAGCTGTTGGCTATGCTCTTCGGGGCACGGGTACACACAGGTAGTTTCTGCGCGTGTACGCTCGCTCGTCCGAGAACATGTTAAGAGCAGTAGATGTCCACCAAATTCGATCTTGATGCCCTTCCGTCCGTCTGCGAGCTGTGTTTTCAAGATAATCTCTGTGTGGGTGGCAGAAAATCCCCTCTCACTACGGCGTTGACCCTCGTCTCGCCTCAATCGACATTCCAAATCCAAGGGAAAGTTGCCGTGGGAGCATTTATACAATCATCCAGCAAAACGGCTTACGAACGAGGCAGCTAATTGTCACCACGCCGCTGATTGTATTTTCCACCAGCCGGACAATGCTCTTGAAGCCAGCGCTTGATGTGAACCAGCACGCCGTGATTCTCTCGTACATCGGAGAGCCTTCTCCTCACATTTTTCAGAAACCACGAAGGGATCTCGTAGTTGGCAAGCGAGTGCAGGTAGAGCAGCACCTCGAACGCGTTCTCGGAGTCCAATGTACCCCACGCACTCACGAGATCCTTGTGAGGTGCCAAATAATAACCAATCTTGTAGTCGGGGAAGCGTTGCTGCAGCCACCACGCGATACGCAAGTTGCCACATCGTATCGCACTGTCGATCGCCTCAGGCATACGATGAGACTTCGGATAATTTTCGTACAGCCACTTCACTGTTTCCAGATGTCCAGACCCTGCAGCCTGGTAGATGGCACGACTTGTGCATCCTTCGGAGCGATTAGAGTGAAGCCATTGCATAACGTCCAAGTGGCCGCGTCTCGCAGCCCAATTCATTGCGCGCACTGTGCAGCCCTCCGTCCTGTTCACGTGAAGCCACTTTACTACTTCCAAGTGTCCGTGTTCTGCTGCAATGTCCATAGTGTCAGCCTCACATTTCTGCTTTCGGATCGTGTGAAGCCATTTGATCACTGCTAGCTGGCCACCTGTTGCAGCCAAGTACATGGGGTCAATAGCGGCAGCCCACCACGGATCCGTTAGCCCAACCCGCCTTAGCTTCGGTCCCTCAGCTTCGTAGGCGCTTGAGCTCAACTCGTGGAAAACCTTCAGAACCTCGAGATGGCCATGTTCGGCACTCCGGTGAATTGCGTTCAGGCT
>JAIKVE010001271.1:0-12653 GCA_024679115.1 Phytophthora pistaciae
TCATTTTGCGGGGGCTCAAACGCTTGTCTGAGCTCCTCCTTGAAACCCTCATACGTGCTGAAGCACGTAGGATCAAAGAGTCGGCGTCCATACGCCCAGCTTCTCGCTCGTCCGCCAAGACATGACATGGCGAACGCAACCTTGGATAACGGGTCGACGATACGTCGAGCCGCGATGGCAGTGTCGAGTTCGACAAGCCAACGGAGGAGAGGCTCGCCCTCTCTTCCGACATAGTTGCTCACGTTTTGCTTCACCCACGCGGTGTCGTCCCCGACGCCACCGTGATAGAGGAAGCAGCATCACGCTGCTCCTTCATGATAAATCCCAGAGCAACACCATGTTGCTCTGTCGGAGATAGCGTACGCAGCATCGCAGCTACAGCTGCCTCCCCAATGACTGTTGCAGTCGTTGGAGTGCCTCCCACTCTGGATCCGACAGGTGGAGGCAGTCAGCGCGTGCAACGTGAGTTGCAGTCGTAGTGGGGCTTTCCATGGGCACCTCCGCGCCCATGAAAAGGTTCTCGGCTCCTCGTTCGTACAGCTCCGTGTGAACGTTCAGGTAGTCGGCCGTTAGACGGACTACAAAGTGCTACCAGGTGTAGTGGGCCTACTTTGGCTCACTACTACGGCTTACACGTGTGCGCACGTGTATGAGGAAGCGTAGGTTTCTTTTACTTAAATTAGGTATACTCGAGATCCACGAGTATACTTTAAGCAAGATAAAACTCTAAGTAGCGGGTTTTGGTAAAGATGAGAACTGATATTTTGTTTTATGCCTATGAACTTCCTCCTAAATGTAATATTCTAAACTAGGAATCTGCCAACGGCTGGTTGGCAGGATTCCGCTAATATGCATGTCGCTCATTGGTTAAAAGATGCTGCTTTCAACCAATAAGAATCCTAGGTGTCTATGGACCACCCGTCGTGGTGATCGTAAATGAATGTAGCCCTTGATGTAACGTACACCAAGGCCGAGGAAGTGTTCGAACCTTTAACAGACATCGCGTCTGTTGGAGTTACAAGTGGCTGTAGCCACTTGTGCGTGTAACCCCGTTACAGTGTTTGCATCAAAGATTTGTTAATGCGACCGGGTTTGGGACTGAAGGAAGGGGTGTCACCTTTAACTATCCCCCTGCTACGCGCTACGCACAACCCCAATAACCCTTAGGCTCGCTGGGGCAGAACCCTAACAAGGCCACTGCGGCTCGCACGCGTCGCCTCCGCTTGCCAGGCAGACCACTGCTGGGTCCTGGGTTCGCATCCGCGTGCTTCGCACACGGACTCTCAAAGCGCAGGCTGGCTCGCTGCGCTCGCTCGTGACATCGGTCCCGAGACTGCCTATACAAATTTCCATATTAGGTCCCAAACCCGGTCGCTTTCACAAAATCTTGATGCAAACACCGTCGCTTTCAATAAATATCCCACCCGAAGCCCCACCAGACACTAAACCTACTGCTGCTGTGGTTACCTAAAGCCCTAGATGCTCCCGTAAAATTGCTATCCCAGCCTAAGCGTAGCCCTAGTGTGCCTCACCCTCGATTAGTACCCAACTCTCATTTTTGATCGTCTTGGATGCGAAAGCGTAATACACTACATTTTATTTTGGATGGGGACTTATCTCCAACGGTATTGCTTACTTAAGTATTGCAAAAGTGATAAGGCAAAGTGAATAGCTAAACAAGCCAATTGCGCATGTAATAGTTCGTTTTCCCCAACGGTAGTGCGAATTACGTGGCAAAAGGGCGTAAAATGGTGAGGGCGCCCTATGTAAATTTGCTTTGCAATACGTATTGGCAGGCCTCCCTAATTAAGGGAAATTGGCCCGATTTCCCTCGCAATACCTATATTAAGGTGCCTGCATCCCTCGCGAAAATATATAAAAATCTGAGTGTTTTACCCCTGTTCTGCAACTTGTTGTGGAATATCATCGCCTCAACATGACATTATAGCGCCGAAATGCGGTTTATTAACAATCTGAAGCTTATACAAGCATGGAAACAGGCTTCAAACCCGTTTCAGTTCGTCCATTATGGCCAACTTCCAGTGTATCTTAGATGAGATCGGTTTCCGAAGTATTTGCCTTCCGGAAGTTTTGCATCTACGAATTTAGACTAATAACTAGAATCACGCAGTCCATTCCGATATAATAACGCTACTCGAGTTAATCCACGCGATCCTTACTGCGGTGAAATACACGGAAATTATTAGCCTGGAAAAAGTGTGCTAGGCATCGCTTTCAGATGCTAAATCATTTTACTAGGACACTGGAGACAGTTTGTTTTTAATACTGCCACGGTTGAGCTCGAAGAGCGCAATAGATATCGGTTCGCATTGTGCATTGAGTTGCCGACACCATTGCGATTCGAAACTCTGAAGTAGCATAACCAATACCACAGGTCACTATATACTATCTTAAGTTCATTATAGGCAACACCAAGGCTGTCGATGTCAAAGTCGGCGGCTGACTGCTATGTGGCGGGATCTATCATGGCGATTGGTTTGGGTCTTCCACCGTTGGGAACTGGAATCATGGACTTGCCGACAAACGAAGTCCAATCGTAATAGATCTCATTTCAGTCAGGCAGACAAAACCATCCCTCACCATACCTATTTTAAGAAGCCCGGTCATCCCTTAATTACCTTATTTTCGGGAATCGGGGAATTTTCCTCAATTAGGGAGGCCTGCGTACTGGGCCGTAGTGAGTACAATCACCGCGAGTTTTTGGTATTGCACAATCCTTTCCGCACCATTACGTTAGGGTTACATTTGGATCCCTATCACTACGCCGTTGGAGACAACTTTTTTTGCAATGTAAGTGAGTACTGCAACCAACTGAAGGGGTAGGTTAATTGATTTTTGAGACATGACACTATCCGTCTGGCGTATAGTGTATAGTTTCTTTTTCCCCTCCCTTCCGCCACCTATTTGGAAATCAGCGGGGAATGGTGCACGACCTGCGGGTGAAAGCGGTGCCGCGCACGCCGCGCCGGAGCGTCGCCCACCAGACAACGCGTGGGGCTAGCGGCGACGAGGGCAGTGATTCTTCCTACTGCCCCCACCTGACGTGAGCTGCGATGAAGACTTCGAAAACTCCGCGAGCACAACGAGCAGCCACGCATCGAGCCACGCGTCACAGCCCAAGCAAGGCCGGACCGAAGCTGCAGCTCATCCGCGCACTCCGCGCCACGTTGGTGAAGAAGCCCCGCCGGAGGTCGAGGCCCCTCTTCTAACGCAACGCGAGCTTAACTCATGGAAGGAGCTGGAGGGCTATATCACCTTGTATTCGACAGCAAGCCACCAGGTACGCAACCAAAACACGAGAACTCACCACACAACGCTCATTTGTTTATACTGTATATGCTACCGCTATGTAGAGCTTTCGTATCCGCACTAACAACAAGGTGTCCGCGCGAAACAAGAAGATCAAGGAGCCGGGGTCGACAAAGCCATTGGTGCCAGACGAATGGGTGTTTTACGGGAAGACATTTGTCTGCACGCACGCAGGGAGGTACAAGGGGCGCGGCCAAGGCAACCGAAAGCGGCAGCAATCGAGGGCGATTGAGTGCGACGCGCAGGTGAGTGAGTTGGGCATGTTTGGCACGAATGTCCTGAGTTGGTGCAGTTGGGTACTTGATTGTATCTTAGTTGGTTGGTACTAAATGATGTATCTATGATGTTCCTGAGAAACTGAAAGCCATTCCAATTCTATCTGCTGAGGTACACGCTTCTTTTTTGTTATTTTTCATGGTTATTTTACTCTTGTGTGGTGAATTTCTTTACATGCAGGCTCAAATACTGGACCTTACTTTTAAGGAATGCATTACGGACGAAGTGATGAAAACTGTGATGCTCAAGAAGCTCGGTCCGGACCCCAACATCGCCGTTTTCGACGCTTCTGCGCTCGGCGTTGTCATGGACGGAAGCGTCAGTGCCGACACTGCGAGCATTCGGCGGGCGATAACGGGGTTGGCAACGGAGATGGTGCTCTTTTCGGTGAGCTGCAACAAATCACGGACAAAAACAAGGACCAAAAGTTAGAAGCTTACGCTCAGGGGTCGGCTATTGGGGTACTTTTCAAGTAAAAGGGGCAAAATGCCCCATTGAAGGATCCCAAGACTACTCATTTTTAATGAAGTCGAAAGGCTCTGTAGCGTTCGTCAAACGCTTTTTTTTTTCGTAGCGCAAACTTTACTAAGGGGACTGTAAGACGTGTAAGTCCCTCTGAGAGCATTGGAGTGCTCTTACATGGTCGAAATTTTAGTCATAACGAGGTCGCTGCACCGACGACCTGGTATACATTTTCGCTAACCGTTGGGCAAAATATACGATGTATACTGTGTGTACATCAAATATACTAGGTTATTGCGTGGTTCCAATCTCAAAATCAAAATGCACAGGAATAAGAAAATACCCCATTTGCCGTCCCCTGCAGCGTAAGTTACGCTGGCGTTGTCTTTGAAAGATACGCCGTCTTACTGGTATGGAGAGAAAGCCTTGGATTCGCTCTATAAATTATGCCTGATGCGTAGTGTCCACCATCGTCCATAATGGCAAAAGCTACAATTGAAAAGTGTCATTAGGGGGGGGGGGTCAGAATTGTCAAATGGTGCAAAAAATATCACCACTTGAGAGCCCTTTAAAATGTCCAAACCTTTTCCAAAATATCACCCAGGTCAAATATGGAAATGACCGGTAATTTCCTAAAAATATCTACATTAGACATGCGAGTCTGCAACTCGCTGCGCCGCCTGGCGGCTCGGGCAGCAAGCTGCAGCCGATGGGCGCCTCTGCTACAGCAGCCGCTGCGTAGAGGACGCACTGTTGGAACGTAGGAGCCTTAGCCGCCTGTTAGCTGTCTGCCACGCATTGGTCAGAGGCGCAGCAGACCGCGGAGGTCAGGAAAGTGACATGTTCCGTTGCGGCGCTGCTTGGGAGCAAGTCATGGCACCATTTAGCACCGCAGTGCATGCGCGTGAGCTCGCGCTAGCTGCTGGCCGGGATGTGCGCGGCGCACGAGCGTCCAGAAGAGTGCCACAGCTTGCGCACTGCCGGCACGCTGGAGCCGACGCATGCGGCTGCTCGGACAAGTGTGTATACATACATTTAGCAAGATAAAAAGAGTGAAGGTCACCGAAAAATGGTTGACCGTTTTAGAAATGTCCGACCATTTCAGAAATGGTTCGGGCAAACAGGTGAACCATTTCGCGAAATGTCATGTCGGCTGACCATATTTTTTATGGTGACCATTTCGGCCGAAAAATCTCGGCGTAAAAGCTAATTCTGACCCCCTATTGATAACATATCACATTTCGTTTTTGTCCTGGATTCCAGGACAAATTCCTTAAAATGACTTAAGTTCAGTATGGGGCTTCAGCCGGTACACCACTCGAACAGTTGTTGTCTTTTGTTACACATGACACCCTCGTACTTACCTGGATCTTATTTCCTTTCATACCCAGGTCACTGTTGGTCCGTTTGGCTGGTTCTAGGACAAAACCCTGCAAATACGTCGTACTTAAGTAAGTTTTGGTCCTAGATTCTAGGACAAAAAGGGTTGGGGTTATACTGGGGGATAGAAGGCAACGTTAGGGGCTGGTTTGGCTGGCCGGTTCTGGTACTGGGTCAGGTTTTCGTTGCGCGGCTAGGTTTTTACCTAGCCGTTGATTGGCCATAAATATAAGTTTATAGTTAGAAAACCCGAGAACCATATCGGGCAGGTGGTTATCGGGTTCTGTTGTGCATTTTGCAACGAGCGCTTTCGACAATGCCACCACCAATCACTTTGATGCGGCAAGCCATGCAGACTTGCGCCACTGCGGTAGCTATAGCCTGTGAATATCTGATCCACCGTGATGTACGAATGAATCTGTACACCCTAGAGGCTTCGATTGACTTTGAATCGATGCTTGATGACCACTCTTACAATGCGTGGTTTTGGCGTCACTGCTCACAAACCAGTTTTGTGCTGTTATGTAAGATGCTGCGTGTTCACTTTGCGGCTGTTCCGTACAAAAAGTACAGCTTTGAAAGGGGTTTACGTGCATGTTGTTTCACTTAGGATCCTCAGGTGGCTACCGTGAGACCGCCCAGCTATCGAAAGCATGGTGTGTTGTGCATGTCAATGCTTTAGTGCGTGTTCTAAACTCATCACGTGCTCAACACATAAAGCTACCTACGTATCAAGATGATGGGGAATCATTGTTTCCGGTTTTTCCAAGAAACAGGGGATTTCCATTCTGCGGTGGCGCTATGAACGGCACTCCCATCGCGATCAAGCGTCCAAACGACTATGAAGGATGGTATAACCGTAAAGGTACAACGTATTTTCATGTTTATTAGGAGGGACATCAAAAACATAACAACTATCTTATTTAATTTTTGTGTTTTAGGCTATCCTTTTGTAAATGTTCAAGCCATGTGCGACCACCTCAAGCGTTTCATCTCTTTCGACATCCGCCCGGGCTCTTGGAGTGACTCTAAAAAATTTCAGCACTCAAGGTTTGGGAAAAATATCGACTATCTTCTTCCTCGTGGATTTCACGTACTCGCCGACTCAGGATACGGCATTGCACCGGCTGTCATGACGCCATATTCGGCAAAAGATGAGGGAGGTGTTCTGACCCGCCGCCATACTCGCTACAATTTCTATCATTATTGTACAAGTATGGTAATTGAAGGAACATTCGGCTTGTTGAAGGAGCGTTTCCGGATTTTGAAGAAGACCATGGAAGAGTAGACACCAGCTGCTTCTGTTAGAGTTATTGTTGCATGTCTAGTATTGCACAATGTTTTTATCAACTTCCACGACAACACTTACTTTTCAGACGACGAAGATTGTTAAGCGACGAGCAAGTTGGACAAGCAACTCATGTACACACGCACAAGAAACACCGTTCCAAGATCGGTAGCAGAAGATATATGATATTGCAGCGCTATTTAGTCAAAACTAGGTCATGATGTCAATAACATGACGATGGACCTCAAATCCTATTGCTTATCGCTGTTACCTTCCAAGTTTCTATAAGTTGCGCCATGTAATGCGTTGGTCGATGCCACCGGCAATATCCTCCCTACCGGTAGGGACGGTAGGCTGACACAAGGCGGCGGCCATGGCTTGAAAGCTGTCAGCCATGGACTTCATGCCGAGCTCAAAACTATCGGCCAATGTTTTGCGTCATTTGACCGGGTTGACATATTCGACAGCGACTCATCGCTTACGTCATTGGTGACGTCTTGGACACCATCATGAGCGTCCACTTCAGTGTCAGCAAGCGTCTGCCCATTCATTTCCGAAGAGCTGAAATAAATAACATAGTAGTGCTATTACAGATATTTTACAATCAATCACATTAACGCATAATTAACCTCGAACAGTACTCCATCATCAACACAAGCCCAGGTGGCAGACTCTGGAGTTTCCAGGTTGCCGGTAGCACGCATGACTGAGTTGTACTCGATCCACTTGCGATTAAGCCACTTGATCTACAAAACATAACCAAGATTGTTAATATTACAGTGTTTCTGTGCCATGTACTAGTTGTAAAATAGATCACCTTGTTCTTGCACTGCCCCATGGATATGGTTTTTTCCTGAAGGCGGCTCGTCTCAGATGTCAGCAGCAGCCAAGCTTTTCCAATCGCAGCATTGTTTTTTGCGTTTCCAAACCGGGCAGAGAATGTATCGTAGCGAAGTCGCATCAGGTCCTCCACCATGCCTGTAGTCCATTCGAGGACGCTGCTCTCTTTTCCTTTGCCCTTCTTCGGCTTGGGTGGAGTCGCCGTTGTCGCTACTAGATGCTCCGACGCTGCACACTGCGCTACGGCGGTACGCGGCGCAGTGGGGGCGGAAGATGGCTCGGCCGTTACGTGCAGAGGGCTTCGGTGGGGGCTCGCCTGCTTAACAAGTGAGAGAGTCACTTCGTGTGTTCGAGAACTAGCAGCGGCCCCTGTGAACCAGTTATGCTTTAGCTCTACCCTCTGTTTTTTACAACTTAGCGACAAAACGAAACCCAGAACCAGAACCGGCTAGCCAAACCAGCCCCTCAGTGCTGCTATCGCATCGGATTATATCCGTGGTACCGTCAAGGGCCGTAATATTTGCATCACCTGGAAGAAATAAATGCATCACCAGTAAGAAATACATGCATCAACTTGGATCACATATTTCCATTTTCGAGAATTATATAAACGAATATTCTTATTGATAGTGGTAAAGTGCATATCGCCTCCGACGACTGCAGCCGACTCGACTTGGCCCACTTGGCAGCAGTGGTACGCGCCTTCTTAGCGGAGCTCTGCTGCCACAGCCCAGCTATGCCTCTAGCTTATTGGTAGCACCAGTAATTATGAACTACACAACAACTTCCTGCCAAATGTCGTGATCTACGGGAGCTCAGCGGCCGCATTTTAAGGATGTAGTACTGAACGTGTTGTTTCAGCACTAGTGTTGCATACATGTTACGCCATCCGTGTAGCAGGGTGGGTGCGCACCTCGCTTCAACTGTAGAACACATATATACGGCCACTACTGTAGCGTGATCGCCTCTTTCTAGCGGAAAGACAATGATACTGTTTGCAAACAGCGGAGCAGGCCCTTGGCAATCTTCCATCTACCGCTTTCCACGCTGATATGCAAACTTGCGGGCTGTGAGCTAGTGATCCTCTTGTTGATTCCGAGTTAGTGCATTTACCATGACTAGGCTGGAACGGCCTTGCTTGGCCAGGTCAACAACGATACTTGCATTGAGGCCAGGTAGGGTACAAGGTTGCTGGCGCGGGCGTCCCCGAGCCATGGAAAAGCTTAGAAGTGAAAAGGTCGTCTACCGCCAATGGAAGGTGTAAAAGTACAGACAGCTCGCTGCTGTATGCATAATTGTTCTAGAATGCGATAGATCATTCTTACCTGCGGATGCATTTTTTTTTTCTTCCAAGACGGGATGGATCATTTTTTCCTATTGATGCATTTATTTCTTCCAGATGATGCAAATATTAGGGCCCTTGACGGTATATAATATTGGGTCATTCCTGAAACACAAAGGAAACGTTCGTGAAACAATTTTGTGATTCCGAGCTAACACTTTTTGTGCAGTTGCCAGAAGGGGTTATTGTCGAATACAAAAACCAAATGTTGTATCTAAAGTAGCAACCGGATTAGTATGCTTTTTATGTACTATTTTTCTCCGTGGGGTCAGCAACATCAATTATAATCATGTCGTAAAAGTATCAGAAACTGGACAAATGTGCGTCATAAATCCAAAATATGTTTTCAGGAATGACTCGTTACATTGAGTGAAACGATGACCCATCTTGACATCCAACTGGAACATTTTCTTGAAACTGGTTCGAATCCGGTGCCGCTTTATATGCGGTCAAATCGAGCCGGTGTGCTACTGATGACACCGGTAAGAAACAGTATATATAGAATAAATATATGTTAAACCCGGTAACCCGGTAGAGTGTAGCAGCAGCACTATTGGTCGCAGTCATTACGGCAACGTGATGACGCGACAAGCTAATCTTTTGCATTACGCCACACGCGATGACCAGTGTTTATAGAAATCCAGTGCACTATAACGGCGACCACAATGACTAGCTAACGACAACTTAGATTACGACAGCCGCGGCTTTACTGGTTAGCAGGAGCCACAGCACTAATATAGCTCAAGTCCTAGTCACTTTACAGCTTACCAGCAAATGCACATCGGCAAACCACCAAGGAGCTCAGCCAGCTACCCCAACAAGTGTCTTCGTTTCCTAGGACCACCTCAAACCATAACGGATTCTTTAACGGTATTTTTGCTAAACAAACATGCTCAAGGACTGACCGAGCGACGCAGCGGCTTCGGAGGCAGACCCCGACCATGCGATGGGCCCGATCCCCACTCCGACGCTACCACCTCGACTCGCGAGCACTTCCCACTCGGCGCCGGTGAAGTGGCGCCTCGAGTGTCGCGAGTACGAGGAGCCTGTGCGCAATCAGGCGAGTCGAATACCTCGGAGATGATTGTGTCCATAAAGAACACCTTCGATACGGGACTGCGTGGAATATGGTGCTTACTCCGTTGGCGAATTTCGATCGACAATGTGACAGACGATCGCATTTTGTCGATAGAGGACAAGATCATCGCGAACGTTAACAACGACTTTACGGACATTGCTCAAGAGATCGAGGGGCAACTTAAGATGGATATGTCCCATACAAATGTAAGTGAGCGCGTAATACAGTACTTAAGAGGAGCCATGACATTATCGATGAGCATGGTTGACGCAAATTCTTCAGGGGCTCCGATGGTCGACAACAATTATGCAGGATTCTGATCGCCTCGGTGGAGCTACAAGGACTCCGCGAGGAAGTTCAGCGAACAATCCGTTTCCAACTGCACAAAGCTAAGGAGGTCAAGATAGTATTGCACAATTCGATCCTCGAAAAGGCTCTCGACAAAGAGAAGGCTAGCCAAATCCAGCGAGGTAGCCATGCGCGACCGTGGCGAAGGTGATCGTGGGCGGTCGGCAGTTCTAGGCGGGGCCAAGCTCTAGTCTAAGAAGCCGCGCGAGGCAAGCAAGCCCAGCTCTCGTCCGCCTGTGAAGGCAACCAATGAGCGTCCGAAGGTGCCCCCGACGCTTTGCCCCCATTGCGACGGCATGTATTGGCTCTCTGAGCGTCCAACTGCCACGGACTACAAGCTACAGAAATAGCGGGGAGGCGAAACTGGTAAGAGAACTGTGACTTGGCCCAAACGCCTTCAGCAATCATTTTGATACAACGCCCCAATGCGGTGAGGTCCGAACCAGGAACCGACATGAACGCATTGAGCATAACCGGCTTTTCATCAGACAGCCCCCCCCCCCCCCCCCCCCCCGGCGCCTGATTCGGACCGCACCGCATTGGGGCGTTGTATCAAAATGATTGCTCAAACTAACCTATATCATAACATGAAATAATACATAAAGGGACGTAAGCCAACGAGAGGTCCTCGTGCCCCTCGGTCGGTCCCGAACCCTGCTGGGGGTAAGTTTGGACTCACTTCTGGATCCGAGGCCGCGAACGCAGACTTCTCCAGCTTTTCAAAATCGTTCACTTGGAGTTTGTATACTCCTGCTTCCTCTTTTAAGAAGTGCTGTGTGCCCCGTCACACTTGGTAGCACTTGTAGTCAATCAGCCGTTCACGTGTCCTTGGTCGATGGAGACGGTTACTTGAAACAGAGGTAGATCTAAGACTGAACTTATTTATAGGTCTGTTCAGGTTTGGCCTGCATACAAATCCTAAGTTCCCTATAGTTTGTGTCATACAAAATGTGTCGGTTGGCTCTGAGGCCACTTGGTCACCATCCAGGGGAGTGACCTTTGGTGTAGCCATCCCTGAATATTGGCAGGGTCACTATTCCATGTAACCCCGTTACAAAGGCGACGAGAGCTCCTGTATCTCGGTCGAAAAGTCGGAGTAATACTGTGGCCGTATCTGCCTTTTCATCCGGACCCGGTCTTATACTAGGCTTTGTATAAGGTCGGACCCCTGCGACATGGACCGGCATTGCACGGCCCGGTTTCTCATTTCAGTTCTATCTGCCTACGCCAAGCAACAATAAGGACACGGGAGCGCAAGGACGAAGAAGTGGCGTACATAGAGTCTCGAGTCCACATCAACGCTGTCGCGACGCTGGCCTCGTCTGCCACCACGAAGACCTCATGGAGGAAATTCAGCAAACGTGCCTACAAACAATGGCAACGGAAAGCTTCACACGGCGCGGCTTCAAAGGCGGATGCCGAACGCCAACGTGATCGGATCTAAGCCGCCGTGCTGACTACACTCCATCGCCCAAGATTCCTTACAGTAGCCGGGAGGGGGGGGGGTCGGTACTATGGCCGCTAATATGGCCGTCAATGCGGGTTAAATGGTGCAAGAGTGTTGTGGGGTGAGCCTTCACAGCCAGCAATAGCTGTTTGAGTGAATCTCAAGATCGCATTGGTTACAAAAAAAAAGCTATGAAAGATCTCGCTCTCTGATGCGCCTTGCCATCAGTAGCCGGAAGGATGGCGAGCTGTCGCTTAATGGCGTCATGGGCCTGCTAAGCTCGGCTAACTATGAGGTGCCTGGACCATCGCGGTGCGACAGACTCTTACACCAGATCCAGAAGCATGGAATCGTACTACGACAAGGGGGCTTCATCGTCCGGGCTACAGAGATAGGGAACCACAACTACGGCAGGCGCATTGCTGCGTTTTGCTTCTCTTCCGCCGCAATTGTCGAGACCCCCCCCCTTTCGGCTGAAAGCGCACCAATAGAACGGACAAGACGCATTGTCCTGATCCGCCCTGTTTACGTACGTATCAGTCTGTGCCAGAATTAACGATTGAAATTGAGTTTCTGTAGTATCGTTGTGCGTTTGACTTCGTTTAGAATGAACGCATCGCTGACTTGTACACTGTACTAAAGCCTTTACGACTTGGCCCGCTAGCCGTTCAATCGTTTGTGTAAGCAATGACAGCAACTCTTTATTCGCCTTAGTAAACTACTCTTTTGTCTTACTGGTTTCACTGATTTAGATGTTCGTCGCTGGCTCCCAGTGGGAACCCAGCCGACTAGCACCTGCAGACCTTCTTCGTTATTGTGACGCTGTTTAAGCGACGGCGAAAATCGTAGTCCACATCGGGCC
>JAIKVE010001272.1:0-12648 GCA_024679115.1 Phytophthora pistaciae
AAGCGAAATGCCCCATTTCCGCCGTAGATAATACGCCTTGTTTTGGCTCTGCCGGCGCTCCTTCCGCTTAGCCTCTCGCTCCTTCACAGCCTTTTTGCTGCATCCAAACTTCTTTCGCTGGTGCCGCTTCTTAGAGTAAGCCGTGGCAAACGTCTTCTGGCACGTAGGACAGCGCCGATTGAGGATGCCATTTTTCTTCTTTGTACTCTTAGCCTTCTGTGCCTTCGCCGCCATCCCGTGAAATGAACCTACGCTGCATGTTTCGATTGAATCGTCAAATGACCTCTGTTGTCAATTATCATCACTCGCATTACTTTCTGCGACTTGTCTGGGGTATTCCTAGCGAAGTCTAAGTTGAGTAATTGAGCAAGGCCTAATCAACCATTATGCATCATGACTACCTATTACTCACCCTCGATCTCCGTAACCTCGATCTCCATAGTTTCCCCCGCTTGCAAGGGCTTATCATTAGGCCATCAGCCTTATGCGAGGCACACCCGCCCACCTGTTGCCATCGATCCGTGGCCGCCAAGTATCCTCCGGCAGCAGGTGGGCTCCGTTGACGTCTCCTTGACCCAATTTCCACTCCCGACCGCCCATTTTCGGCCGCAAATCGGCAAGGAGTCGGACGATCGAGTCAGAAGGCAACTTTCCGAAGAGTCGCGCCATCACAACCAGGCACACGCCACTAAGGCAAAAGTCCACCCTTGCAGTGCAGTGCAACAGCCTTACCTTACCTTATCCGCACTCTACCGTGTGTCCAAAGCGCCTTTCACTTCCATGGCGGCAAAGACCCGCACGCGCCGTCTTTCGATGGCTCCCATCACCGACCGACCTTCGTGTTGAGCCCAGATGGAACCGCAGCAACTCGAAGCAAAGTTCCGCCGACACCACGACGGCAGTGGGCCCGCTGCCGGCAGCTGGTGGAAGAAAAAGAGCAAAAGTGCCCAGTTCGTGTGCAACCAAACCGTAACGGCTGTTCTCACACATCTGCACTCGCGCCATGTGTAATTGGGCTCTTCAGTCCGCGTTCGGCCCCCTTGCCGGCAGCCAGCGCGGTTAGAGACACCTAAAGCGAAGGGCGCCGACACCTCGCGCCGCCCTCCCTCTCCTCGTTCCGGCATGGAGTCGGACGACTCCATGTCGGTGCTGCTGCCGATGGTGTCGCTCATGCTGCTGCTCGTGTTCGCCGGCGGCCTGTGGTTCCTGCGCACGCGCAACCAGCTCCGAGGCGCCTCGCAGAGCTTCCTGGCCAGGTACAACTCTCTATCTCTCTAACCCCCTCTCTCTCCGTTTAAGCTAGTGTTAGTGTTAACACTTTACCTTAACCGCTCTATCTACTTGTGCCAATAGGATGCTGCTGCAAGAGCAAGAGACTATCACAAGACTGGACCTGGAACGTGGCGAGGCCCAAACCGAGCGCTGGAAATGCTCCGTATGCGACTTCAGCAACGCCGCAGATCGCCCAAATTGCGTCCTGTGCGGCACCAAGAACGCAAAATACGCCCGTCAAGTGTCGGATAGAGAGGAGTTGCCGCGGCTGAAGCACTCCATCGCCGGGCGGGACGAGCGGCTGAGCTCCGCCAGCTCCGTGACGATGCTCACTCGCCCCTCTCTCCAACGCTCATCGATCCTCAGCGCCGGCACAAGGGCGAGTTTGCGGCCCCTCCGGCTCTCTACCTTAAACCCGCGGCAAAAGTACGCCAGACGACGGAAAGAATGGGTCCGTTGCCTGGGAGAAGACGGCGAGTCGGCCTTTTGGACCCGAGCGGATGTTGCCGCTGCGACACGGCGCCTGACCGTGGTTAACACCACTGGTGCTAACCAGGGAGGCCACCGCATCAGTGTGGGCTTCGTTACGCACATGGTGCGACGGGCCTCCATGATGGGGGACATCGGCCGGTTAACGTTTGCCGAGGCCTCGCAACTCGACGCCGCCGAGACCATCGGTGGGTACAAGCTCAGCGCGAGGGAGTTGGAGTTGCTGGACCGCGTCTCGAGGTTGCCATTCCCTAAAAAATACGCCTGGTTTTTAGAGAGAATGGGCGCATTGTTGCGTCCGTGGGAGGAAGGTCGCATCAAGTTGCGCGTGCAACGCGAGCACATTCTCGTGGAGAGCATGGAGCAACTTTTGGGTATCCAGCCGGAACATATCCATTTCCCCCTCCGCATTGAGTTCGTGGGGGAGGCGGGAATCGACGCCGGCGGGTTGCAACGAGAATGGTTCTCCATCTTATTTGGGCGCCTTTTGGACGACGAATTGGGTCTTTTCATGACGTGCCACCGCCACACGCAAGCTGTGGCCATCAACCCGCACTCGGAGGACTGCACGGCGGACCATTTGCTCTACTTTAGGGGAATCGGGCGCTTGCTCGGCCGCGCGCTGCTCGAGGGCCAGACCATGCAGGCGCGACTGTGTTTACCCATTCTCAAGCACTTTTTGGGCACACCCATCACCTTTTCCGACCTGCAGTACGTCGACCCGGAAGTGTACACGAGCATGACCTGGATCCGGGAAAATGACGGCGTGGACGCACTGGAGCTCACGTTCTCGGTTACGGAGTTGCGCGCAGATGACGAGGTGGTTACGATCGACTTGGTGCCCGACGGACGCGACAAGGCGGTGACCGACGCCAACAAGATGGAGTTTCTGCACTTAAAGCTTCGCTACCTCATGCTGGACCGCTACGCGCCGCAGTTGCAGGCTCTGTCACTCGGTTTGTTCGAGGTGATCCCGCAGGAAGCGCTGCTGGTGTTCGACTACCAAGAGTTGGAGCTGGTATTGTGTGGACTGCCGGAGATCGACCTGGCCGACTGGAAGCGCAACACCGTGGTGGCTCCGAGCTTCGGGGACACGCCGCTGGTCGTGGACTGGTTCTGGGAGGTGCTCAAGGGCTTCAGCGAAGACGAGCGCGCGCGGTTCCTGCAGTTCTCGACGGGGTCCTCCCGCGTGCCGGTGCAAGGGTTTAAGGGGCTGACGAGCTACGACGGCCGCATTTGCCCCTTTTCACTGCGCCCGCTGCCCAACCAGACGCGCGGCTTCCCCAAGGTGCACACGTGCTTCAACCGCGTGGAGCTGCCGCTGTATAGCAACAAGGCGGAGATGGAGGCGGCGCTCTATGCGGTGCTGGACATGGAGTGGACCGAGTTCAGCGAGGAATGAGTGAGCAGGTTTTGGGTGTTGAAGTGCAATATTTAAAAATGCGAGTGGTGCTGTTGATGTGGTTTGACTTGGACTCGATCATCTTCCGTCACTGTCTCGTCTCGTCCCAGACGCGAGTTTTTTCTTCTTCAGCATCTTCTCAGTCTTGCATCTTCCAGTTGGCAGGCAGCAGCGAAGAGGCCACGATTCCAGCCCAAGACCAAGACAAGCTGGGCCTGTCATTCGAGAGCGGTCGTGCAGCGGCCCAGCGGTTGGCGACGACGGTGATGCAGTACATGGGCAGCATGAGCGCGGCTGGATTGGGGGTGGACTCGCCGCCTCCCACGCAATTCCCTACGAGCAATACCCGCAGCAACAATCAAGGAGAAGGAGAAGCAGAAGACGTGCACGACTACCGCGCGGACGACGAGGATGAATACGACGAGGAGGTCGACAACAGCTTCGACTACGTCCCTCCAGTGAATTACTCTGTAGCCAGTGAGCCCAGCGAGGACTTTGAGGGCGATGAAGACACGAAAGAAGAGACTGCAGAGGAGGCAGCGCACGAGCCAGATTCTTCAGTGGCGGATGAAGACGAGGAGAAGCCCGCGTCGCCGATCCAGGACGAAGCTCGTGATACCGTGGAGACGGTGGACGTTGAGCGCCGCACTGTCATTAAGGACACAGCCGTCGTCAAGAAGTACAAGCACTCGGTTGCAGCGACGGACGAGGGGAAGCAGGACAACAAGCTCATGGCTGTCGCTGTGACCTCGTCCTCTGCGGTGATCGACCGCGTGACGTCGTCGACACTCGGAGCTGCAGCAGCTAAAGACCTGGGAGACAGCAGCAGCAGCAGCTATATAACGACTGACAGCAGAGACGACGAGTCTACTCCTCACGCCGGCGACGTGGATGACGTCGTGGCCGACACTGCAGAGGAGGCGATGGTAGAGAATTTACTCGACCCAAGTGACGCGAAGATGGACGTTGACGGCGACGAGGAGGAGAAACCCAGTGCCAACGTGCAGATTCCACCCAACGCCGAGACTGAAGACCCTGCTGAAGCAATGGAGGTCGATCCAGAGGACGAAGTGGTGAGTGAGACGCCACAAAGCGGCGACACGGCGCGTGAAGCGGACGACGAGAGGAGCGACGCCCCTGAGTCGCAACAATCGCAGCCGACTGCAACCAATGCGGCCACTACAAGTACATCACTGAAAGATCCCGGACCTCTACCTGACCCGAGTGTCGTGTCGAAGCAGCCGTCGACCCCGTCGCCAAAGACGAAGAAGAAGAAGGCGAAGGCGAAGAGACCGACCAAGTCGACGAAGAGGAAGCAGCGTGCGGCTTCCACTACTGACCCTCAAATCGAGGACAAAGGCGGCGATGCTGGGCATGAATCCCCCACGACAACCACTACCGCTGCTAATGCTCCGACTCACACGCCGAAGCGTCCGAAGCGTGCAAGCGCCAAGAAGCCGAGAAAGTCGTCGACATCCGCTGCTAGTGAGGCTGGAGGTTCCGGAAATGAGCAACAACCGCCTTTGCGTCGGTCCCCACGGATCAAGACGGAGACTCCAAAGTTCACGTACCCGGTCAAGCTTCTCGCTGACGAAGCCGTGATGAACCACTTCGACCGCGTGAGTGCGCGTGGAGCGGCATCCCCTTCTTCCTCCGAGTCCATGACGTGCAAGTATTGCGGGAAGCATGTCACCACGTCGCGTGGCATGGCAACGAGACACCTGAATAGCTGTGCAGCCTTCGAACGTCAGGAACAAATGGTCTCGAATCTCACCGAAGTGGACGACAGTGAAGAAAAACCGGCAGCACCTTTAACTCCAGCGGCTTCAAGTGCTTCAAACGTCAAGTCCGAAGCCGCTTCGAGTCCCGACGCTGCTGCAACTTGCCTAGTGGAGCCGCTCGTGCTGTTGATGGGGTCCCAGACACTTGCCAACAAGCTGAAAAGTGCCTATCAGCGCTCCCCCTTTGCCGGACACGGGCCCATTTCTCGGTTCCAGCAGTTGATTCGAGACGACGTCACGGGGCTGCGCCACCTGCGCGTACAGGACCTGCTGGACGATACGAAGGGACCTATAGTGCAGCTCCGAGTCAAACAGCGTGGGGCTCAGCGCAGCACGGGGCAGGACCTGCTGAAACCCGTGTCTAAAGCGAAGGCGCGGAACTTGGAGAAGCTCCCACTGCGCTTCCCAGCTCCTCGCAGCGTTGCCGAGCACTTTATCGCACCGTTGGCGAAGGAAATGGGTCTCGAGTATGCGATGGACGAACACACGGCCCAGTTGGTGAGCTGTCCGCAAGCGGGGACGCTGCTCGACTGGCGGTTCCATCGCACGGAGACGGTGGTGTTCCAGCTGGGCGGCAAGTCGCTATGGAAGGTGAAAATGGGTCACGTGGAGCACCCGCTGCACTGCTTCCACCCCGAGTCGTGGCAACTGAACACTACAGCTCACGTCGCCAAGGCCCACCGCGTAGCTTCGATGGATAAGGGCACGTTGGGCTTCTTGTCGCCGCCAGGAGAAGACGTTCACGTCTTTGACGAGGATGAGACCGGAAGTGCTGGCCAAGAGGAAGAAGAGTACATGCTGAAGCCCGGCTCGGTCGCGTATCTTCCTGCCGGCGCGTGGTTTGAGACGGAAAGTCAGGGACGGAACTCGATGTGGCTCGAGGTGCAGCTGGCGTCCACGACAGCTCAAGATTTGGTCTTCTCGGCCTTGAAGCAGCTCGCGTGGGGCGACAAGCAGTGGCGGATGGGGCTGCGGCTGTACCCTGGAGATCGCAACCAAACCAAGTCGATGCGCCACCACATGATGGCCTGCATGCGGTCGCTGTGCAACGAAATGGCAGAGCTGGAGGAGAGCGACCTATTGCCGGAGTATTTGTGCACGGAGGACATGCAGGACCTTGTGGCGCAGGGGCTCCTCCAGAACGTGAGCAGAACCGCGTCCTCCACGAGTTTCGAGGTGGATTTGACTAACCCCCGACTCAAACTGAAGCACGAGAAAGTGTTTAAAGGTGCCGAGTACCGCGTGAACCCCGTTGCTGTGTTGATGAGCGCGGATGAGATCCCCCACCTGCAGCCTAATGATGAAGAGGAGACGACAGAAGAACAACCCACTGAAGACGGTCGAGCGGCGCACCACGCGCTGAAGAAGACGCCCAAGCCAAAGCCCAAGCGCAAACAGGCTCTGCGGGTGATCACGCACACGGGCAAACACACGTACGTGCTGGACGAAATGTTCGGGAATGACGCGCTCAAGTCGCGGCTGCACGTCAAGTTCCAGTGCTCGGCGGACCAGTCGAAGATGGTGGAGTGGCTTCGCGGCCGTGACGCGGAGCCGTTCGACCTCGAAGAGTTTGTTCACTGCGATTTGTCAGTTCTCCAGACCAAGAGCCCCGCGCGATGCGAGGAGAACGCGCGACTGCTGCTGCGGTTCCTGTGCTTTGTGGGGTATGCGACTCAGGTGAAGAAGCAAGCGGCTTGAAGTGGCAGCCAAAGTGCCGTCTGACTAGTTTTTTTTTCCCTCTTTCGGAAGTGTTGTTTTTTTTTGCTGATTGAGTTGACGGTACTAGGACACCGAGACTTGAAACAATGAAATGGAGCTGCTCTCTATTACTACGCTTACTGTAGCGCAAAAAAACGAGAAGTTCTTCTATTGCAACCACGCACTTACCGAGGTATTTTGTGCCACTTCCTCCTTCACTGGGTGATTAATTGTTGCAGGACCACCCAAGCGGATATAAACCTTCTGATGGTTAACATCGTTGTCATCGAATACTTCCAGTTTCTCGGATTCGTCGGCTACAAGTTTTCTCAATATATTTTCCGATCAAGGGATTGGTGTAAGCGCGCCGAGCAGGGACAAACAAGTGCAAATTGGGACGACAGTCACGCACCTCCAAACGACCCGGTGCCAGCTCGGTAGGTTGCATGGGGTTTACTTCGAAGTATCAAACAAACAACATTGTTACCTCACTCGCTCCTGCATTTTAACGCCCTCCCGTTCTCTAAACTTGAGCAGGAGTGATGCCTCGGTTACGCATCAGAAATACCAGCTTCTTGGTCTTCAGAGTGATGCGGTGGTCGACAATCCCGACTCCTGCAAAGGCTTTGAATCCGGCGATGTACTGGAAATCGTCTTCCAGCGAAGTTGGATCCTTGGCTGTTAACAGGTAGTCGAACTGCGTCAACTGCTTCACGGTAGTCACCGACTCGTCCTTCGAATACCTAGTTAGCGCAACCAAGACGGGTTAGTATATTACAAGCACGCAGTTACACTCAGGTTAGAGCACGCACCTCCACGCAGGGAACTCCTCGCCGAATCGAGACACACCAGTCATGGCAGCGGGGACGTCGATGTGCACAGTACGTGGCAACTCGCGCTCATTCAGCCCAATTTGGTGCAGACGCACGAAGGCCTCGCCACCTAGAAAACAAGTTGACAGGTAAGAGACTGTGACTCGCAGAAAATACAGTTAGCATAGGCTTCGCGTACCGGGATAGTTGTTTTGGGCGGCTGTAAGCAAGAACAGCGTGCCAATTACTGTGACCAGCATGCATCCAATGGCGCCAACAAGTGGGAAAAGCGCCTGTATACCACACGAGCGCATGTTAGCCAGAACGTCGGTCGGTATGAAAGTAACATCACAACTAATTTCTCTTGCTGACCTTGCTTCTGTTGCGGTAGATCTTGGCTAGACCCTATTGTGGCATGACACCGCATTGTAAACCAGTCAGCCCACGAATGTAACTTCTGCCAATCAATGCACAACGTACCACGGCCGAGACCATGTTGAGGATCGGAATAGCGTTGAAGATAAACCGCAGCTCCTTGTGCGGGAGAAACGAGTAGAGCCCCAAGTATACGAACACTGGCCACACTAGCGAAAACACACTCCAGTCGAGCACTGTCGCCGTCTTGAACGACCACGAAATATCATGCAGCGATCGGCTCTTCAGCAGCGTTGGGAGGAGCGTACTGTCATAGAAACAACAACAAATATTCCACCGGTAAATCTCAACCCTTGCAATTTGGCCTTCAACTCCATGGACAAACAAACACAAACCTGAGCCCGAGCGGGATCAACAGTGCTGTGGCCTGCAGTGCACGGGGCAGTGCTGACGTGAAGTACCACAGCGGGGGGCTGACCCCCCACTCGCTGCTCTTGTTCTCCACGGTGTTGAACCAGAGCACCTCGCCCTCCGGCCAGAGCCAGCGTTGCCAGAAGTACGAGTCCACGAGCACTGTCAGTGCCAACGACAGCACTCCCGACGAAAGCCCCCACCACACCATCGTGAAGAACGACACCCGACGAGACAGCAGCATGTTCAGTACCAGGGGCGCGAACAGCACCACCGTATCACCTCGGAACACCACAGTCGCGAACGTGAATAGGAACACACAGCGCTGCCACTTGTCCTGAACAATTTCAGTAGAAAAAAAAGATAATACTTAGATATCATAAATAAATAATAATAAATCCTCGATTCCACCTTACCCGGAGGTAGAACCCCAGTGCGAACAGCACCAGCGCCAGCGCGTACACATTGGGTAGAGTTCTACTCATGTAGAACAGCAGGTGGAATTGACACGCGCAAAGCAGCAGCAGGAAGCGACTCGCGTCCCGTCCGAAGCGCATCCCCACGCCGTCGCTGAAGAAGACGAGTCCTCGCAGCGTCATCATCCCCAGCACCCAGCGCGTGGCCACCTGCAGCCACAACTTGTGCACGTCCAGCAACTGCAGCAGCCACACGAGGGGGCGACTGACGCCCGCCACCGCCAAGGAGCCGATGAACGTGCGCGGCACGACGCCCGGGAACTCGAGGTGGTCGAACTGGTCCACGTTGCGCACGCCGGAGAGCAGCAGGTCGTGGGTCGCCTGCAGGTTGAAGCTCTCCTCCACCTTGGCAAAGGGGCAGAGCAACAGGTACGCGGTCATGGCCGACGCCGCCAGCAGCTCAGCGCGGCGTCCGCGCATCAGGAACGCCATGATAAGCACTTATGATACACTGGTGATGCCTTGGGAGCAGCTGCCACGTCCGCGCTACCTGGTAGTCAGTACAGGACGACATGCGGATTGGCTGAAAATAGGGTTAAGATAAATGTAATTCGTAGATTGGTTGATATGTTAGCGAATCACAGATGAATAGAGGGCTAACTTCAACTTGATGCAGACAGGGTTGTTATGTACGTGTGGGGGGTAATACAATAGCTAGCTACGCGTTAGATCTGGACGTCGGCGGAGGACGGGGACTCGGCTTGGCCGCCGGGCTTGTGGCTGGTGGGGACGCTGGCCACGAACTTCTTGAGCGAGTCGCTCATGAAGAACTGGCCCGACGCCTTGTTGAGCTCCTTGTCCTCGCAGAAGCAGAGCAGGATCGTGTCGATGGCCATCTCGTACACACCGAGCAGCGTGGAGGCCACGAACCAGCCCAGCAGCAGCGCCAGCAGGATGGGCGCCAGCGGGGACGACAGCTCGTGGGCGCCTCCCACGCCGTAGTCGTCGCTGTTCTTCTCCAGGTACGCGAACGTGGCGATGGCGCAGCTCAGCGCGACGGCCACTTTGCCCGCGCCCAAGAGCAGGAAGGTCACGGTGGAGACGGCGCCCACCTGCGCGATGTTGCTCAGCAGGATCTTGAACGCGTCCTTGGCCGACGCGCAGAAGCTGTGGCCCTTCATGGCGATGAGGATGTACGCGTTCTTGGACAGGAAGCGCAGGCACTTCTCGAGACACCACAAGCAGCACTGCACCACGTTCATCACGACCTTGAGCACGACGTTGGACTTCTGCAGGTCCTGCGTCTGGTGGTCCAAGTACATGAGCGCGGCGCGGACGAACTGCACCACGGCGATGATGAACGCGCCGAAGGCCAGTGAGCCAAAGTGGTAGCGGAAGCAGTTCTTGAACGACGCGAGCACGGGGAAGCGCCCCATCTCGTCGCTGGTTTTATTGCGGCTCCAGTAGTAGCGACTCACGGCGCCAGCGATCGTGCACATGCTGATGGCGTTGATGAGCTGCGCCGTCCACAGGAACCCGAAGAAGTGATACGCCACCAGGATCTTCATGGTCTGGTCGGGGCTCACCGTGTTTAAGGTCGTCGTGGCATTGCTACTGACGGTTTGGCCAGCTTGTTCCGCTAGCTCACCCGCCAGTGACGATAGCTGCATCTCGCCTGAGCTGTAGATGTACGCGCCCACAATGGCGGCGTACGCGAAGAGGACCAGCAGCATAACGAACGGAATAATGGGGAACAGCACCAGCATCGGCAGACTCTGCAGCGCGCGCGACGCCTCCTTGACGATACCGACTGCGATGCCGATCTTCTTCTGGAAGAAACACACGAGCAGAAGCGCAACGCCCGCCAAGGCGTACGATACGTAGGCAGCCACCGCGTACGCCTTCTGCTTGTCCTGACTGGCTTGCAGCGTCTGGGGTAAGACGATCGTAGTGGCGTTCACTGAGGAGGTGTCCACACCAGCGGCAGCTGCAGCGGACGCGATCTCCGACGTGAGTGAACTGAGCTCCGAGCTGCCGATGATGCCCCCCTTGGTGCTCAACATCAACGCAAACAGGAGCAGCAGCAGCACAAAGCTCCACAGTGTGATCCACACGATGCAGCCAGCGCAAAACCGCAGCAAGATGACGAACGCGAAGCCCAGCACCAGCGCCAGAACTCCTCCGCAGAGGAGAAACACGGGCCACGTCTCCTGCAAGTCGCCGATGACACGGCCGATCGTCGCCCCTGCCGTCTGCAGACTTGAGTAGAGCGGGTTGTCCTGCGCGGGTCCTATCGCTTCGGACGTGGTCACGACTCGCTTGATCTCGCACTTGTCGTTGGGTGTCTTGACGCCGTTCACTTCGTCGTAGTATTCGGGTTCGTCCCCTGGGACGATGCACTTCTCCACTGATGTAGAGTTGGTCTCGGTGATCTGGAGGCAGCGGTAGAACACTTGCTCACTCGGTAGAGCCACCAACCAGCACTCGCGGTCGCTGGGGAGCACCGTGAGACTCGTCGCTCTCGCCTTGCGCTCCTTTTCTCGCTCTTCCTCGGTCGTTAGCGACGAATCGCTTTGGATTTCGGCCTCCACTTCGTAGTTGCAGATGTACGTGCCAGCGTTCGGACAACTCGCCACGCAGACGCCGTAGAACGAGAAATCTTCGGGCGCTAGCGACGGGTTGGCCGCCTGCTCCAGCAAGTCCTGCGTGATGCGCGGGTAGAATGTCAGAGGCTGGTCTTCGTGCTTGCCGGTGCCGCACGTGGTGCCGTTGTAGTCCGAGCCGAACAAAAGGCGCTTGGGCTCGCCGTGCATGAAGCCGACGATGGCGATGGCGACCATGCCGACCCAGAAGACGGCGAACAGCAACACGCAGAGCACGTCCCGACATCTTCTCGAGTTGGCAGGCGCCACCCCCTCCAAGGGAACGCCGTCCTTGACGCCAACCTGCTCCGTGTTGGAACAGCAGCCCATTGTCACCGTTCAATGCACGCGCGTGCGATCCTATCGAGCTTTGGTCGCCGTCGCGCCCGTGGCACGGGACGCTGCATTTCTTTTGAAACTACCGACCGATATCCGAGATAGATAACGGATGCCCGCCCGCACGGAAACTGATGCGTCTTCTAGGATCTTCATCAAGCGATTCGGTGGGTCTTTGCAAGGACAAGTTACTGTATCGTTGCGCTGATATTGGCATTAAAACACTGACAAAAGACTGGAGTGCTGCAACCGCACACATAGGATTCCTAATTCTTTAAGGGAAGGGCCAGGCCTTGCCTAGCTTGGGCTCGAAGTTGCCGTCGTTGAAGGGCGTGTTGGCCGCGCCCCAGCCCACCGAGTTCATGGCCCGACGCGCGTTCTCCGACATCTGGCCCCACATGATGAGGTCCTGGAAGTCGCCGCCCTTGGTGGTGACGTCCGTCGCGTGGTTGACGGGCCAGTGGCTCTCGTAGTTGACCTTGATGCTCGTGCCGTCGAGCGTGTCGGCGTTAGGGGGGACGTACTTGGAGTAGCCGCTGTGCGCCGACGGCGTCACGGCCAGGATCTTGGGGTTCTCGAGGTCCGGGTTGTCGATCCACACGATAACGTGCTCCCAGTCGTGACGGTGGCCCAGGCCCGTGGACGGAGAGTCCTTGGGGAAGTACCACGAGTACATGATGGCCCAGACGCCACGGTACCAGGTCGAGCGGCCGTAGACCTGCGAGCCCCAGCCAGAGCCCTTGCAGCCAGCGCTAGGAGCGCCCTTCGTCTTGAGACCGCCGCCCGTCTCGCCGGCTTCGTTCACTGCAGGGTACGGGTGGCATCCGTTCGTGATGTGGAGCTGAGGTTTGAACTTGACCGCGGCCTTCTCGGAGATGGTCACGGGCTCCGGCTGCGCGAAGGGCTTGACCTGGTCGTGGTCGATCCACTTGGCCTCCCACGGACCCGGATCCGGCGTTGGAGCGGGAGTCGGCGCGGGGGTCGGTGCCAGTGTGGGTGCCGGCGTGGGCTCAG
>JAIKVE010001273.1:0-12644 GCA_024679115.1 Phytophthora pistaciae
GACGGCCATGTACGCGATCGCCGTGGCCAACGTTGTGCGCGAGCGAGGATAAGAGCACAGTTGGATCCTCCCTAAATCGGGCTCATTGTAAGCCGCCATTTCGCGCGATGTGAGCCATTTTTCGGCTATGATCAGCCGTGATCTGGAGCGCGCGACGCATACGTGCCAGCCCTCATAATCTACGCGGCGCTTAAGAAAATATACATGTAATCCGTTCTGGAGAAAGTGCCGCCGATACGGGAGGAGGGCATTGGGACGGGAAGGCAGCTGTGGGATACCCTTATATATCGCCGTATGAGTCTGCGCGCTGCGCAGAGCAGTAGATCACTTGGAAGTCGACTTTGTGGCCTTCTTCTAGAGTTGAAGTGCGAAAAGAAACCTATCAAACGTCCAATATATAGAGCTATGTGATTGGATAGGTTTGGTCAAATAAATTGGCGGTGTGGAGACGATTTCTTGGACCCACATTTTTCCGTAGCGGAAATAAATTGACGGCGGAAAATCAATCGATTTTCTAAATGGACAGCGCTCTAAGCGGATAGCTTAGAGCCAGCGTCATTTCTTGTCAGACCATCAGTTTTATACATTCGGTACTTTTTAATATGAACTTGAGTATCCAAATGTTCATGGTACTACCGGTATAAAGCAGCGCAGCGTCCGGATCGATGCTTTTAACGGGTTTTCGGATTTGGAATAAAACTTAAGCCAAAACAAATTGCGCGGTTTAATTCACACCAAGCCATTACGATGCAATGCAGTATGCATCATGCATACTGTGCGCACTTCGGTACTGTGCGACGTTGGGGCCCTAGCAGCCTGCGGAATCCTAAACGGAGTGCGCACGGCGCGACAGTAGTGTATGTAGTGTCTGGAAGTCGCACCGCAGTAGTATGCGTAGTGTTTTCTGGACGTCGCATCATATTGAGCTGCAGTAAGTGCCAGTAGAGACATTGATATAGGCGGACAAGTCCATGGCGGTGCACTCTAAAGTGCCCGATTAGATGGGCGTGATGTTTGCTGCAGCGAGAATCTAAGTAGAGCAATATGAACGCATACCGCAGCGCCTTCAAGCCAATTTGCACCGCGTACTTTATAACTGCGGTGACGTGTAAACTGCAGATGTAGTTCGTAAATAGAGGTGTTTTACTAAGTGCGGGTCGCGAAAAAGTCTCGTTGGATGACATCATACTGGGTTGCAACAACTCACACACCATGGAGTAGACCTTGACAGTTTTTCTTCCTGATCGTGGGGCGAGCAGAAAAAAAGTTAATAACAGAAATAGCGATAACAATATCAGCAGCAAAGTCATTAATTAATAGCGGTTGTAGTAGCGGTGGCATTGGCAGTAGGGCAGTTGCAGTGGTAGCGGGCAGTGATCGTGACGCAGCGAACAATTCCAATATCAATATACCGAATAAGAAATACTTCATATTGATATTACTTACTCAGCAAGACAAGTCACACATACTATTTGGAAAAGAGGAGAGTGATTTACAAGGGTCTAGAGGACGATAAGAAGTTAAGATAATCGGTAATGTTTGGACCGCGTCGTTTCACCATGGTGGACAGCGATATTCAGACGGCATCTACTAGTAAATTTAGTTTGCGCAAGCCATGAAATGCCCCGTGATATTATGCAGCAAGTCAAGAAACATGAAGTAGATTTTGACAGTCTTTCTCCGGCATGAAGAAGAAAGCAGGGGGAATATCATTACAATGCCATTATCAATGCTGAAATCGTAGTTGTAGCGTAAATAACAACGGTAGCGGTAGTGACAGCAGATATTAAACAGTCGCAGTAGCGATAGCAGCCGATATAAACTAGCAATATCAATGACAGCATTACTATGACATCATTAACAGTAGTGAAATAGTAGTTGTAGTAGCTGTAGTACAGCTGCTCCAGCAGCTGTAGTTGCAGTACTTAAGTAGGGGTAAGCAGTACTTAAGCACTGCAAGTGGCAGTGGTAGGAGCGCGCGCCACAGGTAGCAATATCACAAGCAATATCTTTAACAATAGGGGAATATGAGTAGTATAGCAATAGAAGTAGTGATGTGGTAGCAGTAGCAGTAGCAGTAGCAGTAGCAGTAGCAGCAACAGTGACAGTGTCAGTGACAGTGGCTGGCAGTGGCAGTAGCAGCCGCAGTAGCATGGCAGTGGTGGCGACAGTGGCAGTTGCAATCAATACCAATAGCAACATGATTTTGTCAACATCAATTATAATAGTATGAAAATTAAAATATCTTGTGCAGTAATATGAAGCGTTTCATGTATAGTAATCACAAAAATAGTGGTGATAATGGTAATAACAGTAACAAGTGCAGACAGCAGATATCCGCTGACGTCCTAACCGTTATACAGTAGTAGTAGCAAAAAACGCAAAACTGTTCGGTGCGTTTACCTCCGCTTAGAGACCCGCACGCGAAGCGCGCCCCAGTATAAATCAGCCGATGTAGCCATGTACCAAAAATAGAGAGTGTAGCCATGTACTATCATGATATAGCCTAGGCCTATGACGAACCATGGGATTTTTCACTTGAGCCAGTCAAAATTGATCACATTGCTGATCCACCGGGTGCATGCGCCTTGGACACTCGTTGCTGCGCCGCCGCTCTCCTTCTCTTCACGCTCGCTCCGCCATGTCGACGTCCGCTTCCTCGCTGGCGCAGACGCTGCAGAACAAGCCGGCGCCCGCCGGCCACAAGATCATCCGCGAGGGCGACGGCGTCATGATCTTCCCCGAGCAGAACCAGGTCTTCTACAACCCCGTGCAGGTGCTCAACCGCGACCTGAGCATCGCCATGATCTCCGAGTTCGCGCGCACCCGCGCGCGTGAGCAGCTGACCAAGGAGGCGCGCAAGGAGGCCGCTGCGGCGGGCAAGGCGGCCGAGTTCGTGCCCAAAGAATACTCGGACGAGGAGATCGAGCAGCACCTCAAGGACACGGCGGAGGACAAGGGCATCCGCATCTTCGAGGCGCTGTCGGCCTCGGGGCTGCGTTCCATCCGCTACTTCCAGCAGATCCCCGGCGTCAAGTCCATCCTGGTGAACGACATGGACCCCGCGGCTGTGGAGACCATCAAGCGCAACGTCGCGTTCAACGAGCTGCCGCTGGACCGCGTCATCCCCAACGAGGCGGACGCCACCGACGTCATGTACAACCACAGGAAGCCCGCGGACCAGTTCGACGTCATTGACCTGGACCCGTACGGCTCGGCCTCCATCTTCCTGGACAGCGCGGTGCAGAGCGTGAGCAACGGCGGACTGCTCTGCGTCACGTGCACGGACATGCCCGTGCTGTCGGGCAAGCAGCCCGAGGTCTGCTTCTCGCGCTACGGCGCGCTGCCCAACAAGTCGCACTACCTGCACGAGATGGCGCTGCGCATGGTGCTGCAGACCATCGAGTCGTCCGCGAACCGCTACGCGCGCCACATTGTGCCGATTGCGTCGTGCAGCATCGACTTTTACGTGCGCGTGTTCGTGCGCGTGTACAAGTCGCCGGTGAACGTCAAGAAGGCCATGACCAAGCTGTCGTACGTCTACCAGTGCGTGCAGTGCGAGAGCTTCCACCTGCAGCCGCTCGGTGTCTCGAGCGGAAACAGCTACCACGCCTCGCGCGGCCCGATCGTCGGCCAGGAGTGCGACCAGTGCAAGGGTAAGTACAAGATGGCCGGCCCGATCTGGTCGGCGCCTCTCCACAGCCGCGACGTCGTGCTGAAGATCCGCGAGCGTGTTGAGAAGAGCACCACGGAGTTCCCCACCAAGCCTCGTCTGCATGGCCTGCTGACGACCATCTCTGAGGAGCTGGTGGATGCCCCGCTGCACTACACGCTGCCTGGCCTGAGCAAGGTCCTGCACTGCTCCAACCCTCGTATGTCACAGATCCAGGGCGCCATTCGCCACGCTGGCTACGAAGTCTCGCAGTTCCACAAGGTTCCCGAGGCTATCAAGACCACCGCGCCGAACGACGTTATTTGGGATATTATGCGCTGCTGGGTGAAGAAGCACCCGCTGAACAAGAAGCGCGACGGCCAGGAGACCCCGGGCAGCCGCATCCTTGCTACGGAGCCCAAGTTCGAGGCCAACTTCTCGTCTAAGCGTCCAGGACCGAACGAGAAGCCTAAGGCGCTGCGATTCCCTCTCAACCCGGAGCCAAACTGGGGCCCGAAGGCACGTGCCGTGGGCAACAGGGTTGATAACGCGGCTCCCGCCGAGAAATCTGAAGGTGAGTTGTCCAAGTAAACCTTGCACTGGTCTTACTGTTGATTCATCAGTCTAATCTTGTTTCTATCGTTGGCTTAGACAAGACAGAGGAACCGGAGGCGAAGAAGGCCAAGACGGAGTAACGCGAATTTAGACAGGAAGCCCAGCCCCATATATTTCCTGCGTAATAGAATGCTTGGGCTTACGCGTACACAAGTCTGCGCTGGCACTACGAGGCTTACTGGGATGTGTCGCTGTTCCAGACTTTGACCTTCAGCTCATGGTACGTAAGCGGGTACTCCTCTTCCACGTTGTCCTTCTTGCGCAGCTCCTCCATGGACATGTGCGGTGGTCGCAGACCCGCATAACGGTACGGCTGCTGTTTTGACACCATTGCTTTGATGGTTTTCGTGTTGGGCGACTTGATGCCTTCAACAGCGGCAGCAGCGGGCTGGGAACCTTGCTGTGTAGCTTTGGGACTGCCTATCGTTGAGGAAGACGCTGCAGAACCAACACGTGCGGATTCTCCTCCGCTGATCAGTTCCGCCACAGCTCGCGATCCAATACTGCTGCGACGGACACGCGTGGCCACGGAAGCCTTACGTTTCGAGGGCGATTGCTGCGGCGACAGGTTGGCGGCGGCAACAGTTGTCACTGGATCATCCTTTTTGGTGGACTCGACCTTGGCATGGTAGGCTTGCAACACTGAGACGATCTGCTCCTCAATGTCTCCAAGCACCTGCTTCATGCCACCATCGCCTAGCAACAGCAAGAGCATTGTGAGTTCATTCGAAGGCTCAAGATTGTGAGGGAATTCCACCCGCATGATGGAACTTACTGTGGACATCCGAGCACCCGATTCGTGAGTGGAAAAGCAGCACCGCCGGCTTGATCGCCTCCAAGAACGTCTGCATTTCTCGGTTTGCATCCTCTTTCAGCCTCTTGAGCTCATTTGTGTGCTGCAGCTTTGATCGTAGACCTTCAACTCGGTTCATGCGCTGGAAGTCGACCGAGTCTTTGCGCTGCTTCAGTCTGAGCGAGGCAACGACACGATGCGGTAAGATAAAGCTTAGTCGATGGTTTCTGACGCAAAACTTACTTTCCGATCTCCTCGCGCAGCTTGGTGCTGACTTGTCGGTGATTTTCGATCTCCTCAGCCAGTTGGTTCACGTGCTGGATGCGGTCGAAGTGTTCTGCTTCTGTGAAGAATCGTCAGAGCAACAAAGCGCAAGCAATGATCAAGGACCGGGTTAAGGAATGCATCCTAACACAGCTCGACATGAAGCTAGCAGCTCAAAATGACATCTCGAGGAAAAGGATATTGGTTGTTGAAGGCGTCGATCATCTCCGAGACGGTCTTCGTTCCCGAGACTTCGTGGATCTTCTCGATGTACGTGCGGTTCTCTTGGTACTTGGTCAGCATCGCATCCGACGTGACCTTGGCCTGGCCGCTTTTCCATTTACTGCGCTTGGCACGTGACTGCACCTCGCTCTCGTGCGCCTCCGATACATTCTTCATGATGTCGTTTTCGCCCAGGAACTTGTACTTCTCCACGTCGACAAGCTCCTCTGGATCCTTCTGGTGCAGCGCGATTTCTTTCAGCTCTTGGAGCAGAACGGCCGCCCGTCGGTCGCACTTCATCTCCCACTCTTCTCCTTCTTGACGCACGTCTTCGATCTCCTGCTCGATGGCCTCGATCTCCTGTCGCAGCTTCTCCACTTCCTCACCCACGCGCGCCACCTTCTGTCGCTTCAACAGCGTCTCAGTGGAGATCTTGGTGTAGATGTCGTCCATGCGAGCGCGCTCCGTCCGGTGCGCGTCGATCACTTGGCGCAGCTGGCGGTTGCGGTTGAGCTTCTCGTTCATCTTGACGAGCCGGCGGTCGATGTCGTGCTCCATCTTGCGCACGCGGCCGAGCATGATGGCGTGGTTGTGGTCCAGCGCCGCGAGCTCGTAGAGCTTGGTCTTCTGCTGGGCGAGGGTGGCCTCGTGCGACTGGATGAGCGCGTTGAGCCGGGCGACCTCCTTGCGCTCGAGCTCCAGACGGATCATGAAGTTGTTGCCCTGCAGATACAGGTTGGACAGCTTCTCGGCCGTCAGCTCGTTGAAGAACGGGTCGTCCCGCGCCACGTGATCATCGAACGCGAGCTGATTGCACACACACACAACCGAACAACATGACGTGAGCTTGCAAAATCAATGAATGGCCCGTATGACGCTCGCCGTCGGAGCGCGCACCTCCTCCTCCAGCCGGCGGTTCTTCTCCTGCAGGTCCTCGATCTTCTTGGCGTACTCATTCAGACACAGCGTGAGCTCGCGCGAGTGGCGCTTGCCGTCGTCGTGCTCGAGCACGAGCAGCTGCTGGTCGATGTGGCCGCTCTGCTGCTGCATCTTCTTCTTCTTGGCCGAACGCGTGGGCGACACCGCGGGGGACGCAGGTGGCGCATGCGCCGGGCTCGAGACCGACTTCTTGAGGGATCGCAACGGGGCTGGAGACATGCTGGATTAACGGAGTGTGCCACGAGCCAGAGTTCACTGGTCGTTTCAACCATAAAAGGGGTCCGGTATTTCGGGATGATGACACCGTAGCCATGTGTAGACGAAAAAGTGTAGCCACTGTAGACGAGCGCGGTGCCGCAAAGCGTGATCAGTCCTGATTGCACCCACGTTGCCCATCGCCCACGGTCTCACCCGGAAAAGATTCGCCGCATGGGGGTCATGGCGGGCTGTCGGCCTTACCAGTGCGTGTATTTGCGTGTTTGAAGCGATGCGGGAGGTGCCTTCACTTCGGGCGCCACGTCAGCGCCACGAGGTTTTGTCCCCATCACGGCGGTGCTCCTGGCCAACCACCACTTCAACGTCAGACTCGCGAAATATGTGTGCACCACATCACCCATCTCGCTGCTTCCGCTGCGAAATTTAAACGCACCTATATCACATATCCTGCTTAATTCGTACAATGTATATATTCGTTTAAGAAGGTAAACGATTTTGCACAAGATTATACTATATCCAGTTGGACCTGCTACTTCCTATTCATTGCAGCATTGCATACCCTGCGGGAACTTGCCTGACGTTCAGCTTTTCCACCGGAGTCGGTACGTCTATTTTTACCCTATTCGCAGCCAATCAGCGCTCGCCCCGCACGCTCCCAACTTTACGCGCCTTCTTTCGGGCCAGAACGAAACAAGCGGCGGCGGTGCTGTGCCTCCCCTGCCCCTGCGTGTAGGCGCCCCCCACGTGACCCCCCAGCAGCGAAGCAGAGCCCAAGGTAGAGCGACGACCAGCAGCACACCCTCGAGGAATTGCCGTCCCCCGTCGGACCCCGTTCGCCTCCGTTCCAGCCCCTCGCGTGGAGAAATGGAGCAATCAATTGCGGACAGTAGTACCGTACCCGTTGTGAATAGTAGCCCCCCTCCGGCCATGGTAGAGCCGAGCAGCCCCGGCAGCACCAGCAGCGGCGGCGGCAGCCCCAGCGCCATGGGCAACAGGAACCGAAGCGTGAGCATGAACATGCACTCGAACGCGCCGCCCAGCAAGAAACAGCGGGCTTCGGACGACGAGTACGAGCAGGCGACGCCCCCTCCGGCCCCGGTAGGGGGTTCTACCTCGCCCTACTCTACCGCAGACGCTGTGGAGGCTGCGTCGGCTATCAGTGAAGCTCGGGACCAAGCCAGCGACGAGACGGACGCCCCCGATGGAGAAGAAGAACAGGCGGGCTCGAGTGGATCAGCGTCTTCTTCCTCTGCGATGCCCACTCCCGTGCCGCCCTTTGGTGGGGACGGAGACTCGTCCTCCGATGATAGTGACGTGAACGAAGAGGCCTTCATGAACTGGCTCGTGGATCAGAAGACGGCCGGGATGCCTGCTGGACAGATGCTGGACGCGTTGGGTCTTGGAGTCTCGGAGGGAGTTGCGGTGGACGATGACGAACTGTGGGAAGCCATTTTCTCCATGGGCATCCGACTGATCAAGCCTCAAGCTTCGGTGCGTTGGGATTGAAGTTTGCATGGGATGATATAGGCTTTTGGATCTAATTGTTTTTTCTTTATTTGTGGTGTTATTGCAGAGGCCACGAGAGAAGCTGGACAGTGTGAATACGTTGCAGGACGTGGCGTCGCTGCTGCGCTCGAGCAAGAAGATTGTGGTGTTGGCGGGTGCTGGTATTTCCGTGTCGTGTGGCATTCCTGACTTCCGGTCTGAGAACGGAATCTATAGCGTACGTTCCTGTGGATACTGTTGTTATTTAGCGAGGGTGGGCGTCTCTAACACGGTGCCTTTGTTGTGCTTTTTTGCAGCGACTAGGCGAGTACAACTTGCCAAACCCGCAATGCATGTTCGGTACGACAGTTGGTTGCCCGCGAGATGATTAATCTTTCGTGGAAAATCTGACTGGTCTTGTTTTGTTTCGTGCAGACATCGAGTTCTTCCGCTCGAACCCTCGCCCGTTCTTCGCGTTTGCGAAGGAGCTGTTCCCAAAGTCAAGCGGCTTCACGTTCGTGCCGTCTCCAAGCCACTACTTCTTGAAGCTGTTGGAGGAGAAGGGCAAGCTGCTTCGAATTTACAGCCAGGTAAGCACATTGGTTTTCCTGCTTGTGATCGCACAAACTGATAAATGTTACTGCATTTGCTTGACAGAACATCGACATGCTAGAGCATGCGGCAGGAATCTCCCACGAGCACGCCGTATTGTGCCATGGATCATTTGCGACAGCGACGTGTTTGGCATGCAAACGGATGTACCCGAACGACGCGATTCGTGAGGATGTGCTGAACCAGCAAGTACCCATGTGCAAGTCTTGTAACTCGCCAGACGGAATCGTCAAGCCTGACATCGTTTTCTTTGGCGAATCCCTGCCGCGGCGCTTTCACGACTCCATCAAAAGTGACGAAGGCGAGGCGGACCTCGTGCTCGTTATGGGGTCTTCTCTCAAGGTGAACCCGGTGCGTAGCATCGTTGGTCGCTTCAAAAAGGACACGCCTATGATCCTGATCAACAGAGAACCGGTCGGCCGCCCGCACAAGTTTGACGTAGAATTGCTAGGATATTCAGACGAGATCGTGCGAGAGCTGTGTCGGCTGCTCGAATGGGAAATTCCACAGCCCGATCCGGTGCTTCTGGGCCAGTCGAACCTCCCACCACCGCCCGTGGTATCTTCGAGCGACCTTCGACCGCTGGCGTTCGAGTTTATTCCTCCGTCAAGGCATATGTTCAACGGCGCCAAGTCCACATATTGCAGTTCGAGCGATGACGAGAGCAGCAGTTCGTCTAGTGAGGAGGGAACTGGCGGTGAAGGCGACATGGATGCAGATACCGACGCTGTGGCTGTGGCGATGGATGCAGACGATGAAAAGAGGGCACCACCTATGGAGGAGCTGGCAAAGGACGATCAAGACGAGCTGATGGGGAGTGGCAACGAGTTGCTAGGAACCTCAAGCTTTGACGACAACTAAGCAACGGTCATCCTACAAGTGCCTACCCAACCGAGCCCTGCGCTCATTTGTGGGGAGCAGACCAAGTCGCAAAATTCGGCGCTTCCATCGAGCCGAGCCGAGCAGACACGCTACCCGCATCGTGTACAACTAACCACAAGGCTGAAGGCGGCTTAGGCCGTGCTTCTTCCCATTCTCCTGTTACCCAGCGCCACGAGCTGGGGAAATCTTGTCAATATTGACATATTTGGAGCTACAACACGACACAATATGAGCCCCGTGAGGGCCGCGCTCGGAACACAATTCGTAGACACGCGATAAGCTCGAGCTGTTTGTAAGTAGATATGTTGAGTCTTGCATTCGCCCCATCTATCGAAAACGAACGTGTTCTGAGCCAGCTTTCTTCTATCCTACCTACCCTCTACACAGTCCAGCGTCTACATGCAGCTTCATGTCTCCGCGTGTATGAGCACAGGGCGAACCATTCGCCCCTGTGGAGATCGAAGCACGGCAAGAGCATAATGGCCTTGCTTTCCAAACGTCTGCCCTTGACTCGCCACGAAGAGCTGCTGAAGTGCTTCACAAGCGACAAATCCGACGGCGCGGAATGCGCCCTTGGGTCGATCGTCGACTGCTGAAGTCACGTAGCCGATGAGAGAGCGCTAGTAAACACGCAACAACAGATTTATCAGTGCATTGTTCTCAAAATCACCACAAGAGTTGTAACGAGTTGTTGGCTCTCACCTCGTCAGTCTTGGATTTCTTCGTTTTGCCCAGGCTTATATCGCAGCCATTCCAGCTGTTGTCGCTGTGGAACTGTTCATGATCCTCTGGAGACGGTGCGAAAAGCTGGTTGCAATAATCAACAACAACAATCAGTTAGATTTATGCAAGCAAGACTGACGTTGACGGTGCAAAGTTTTCTACGTACCATGGCGTTCACATCGATGTTGCCTCGCCTCGGCACGACGACAACAACGCGGACAAGAGTGGGCATCGGAACTGAGACGATCGAATCGCTATCAGGTGCTGGCGAAGACACCACCTCGTCGTCCTTGGTTGCGGTGGCTTTCGCATGGTAGAAGCTAAAGGGCGCCATGTAGCTTTCCCCGCGGAGAACGCAAGGTACCTGGGCTTCCTCATCTTCCGCATCACCTTCCTCGTTATGAAGGTCAAAGAGTGAATCCCATTGTGGTCGGAATGGCGACGCCACACCACGCTTCTCATAATTGAAGCGCTTCGACTTGGGTTTCTTGGCTTGCTCGCTTTCCAGCTCGTGTGCGCGCGCCTCCCAATATGCCTGTCCTGCTTGCGTATCCGGGTAGTCCGCAGGAAAGCTAACAAAAAGCAAAGCAGAGAATCAGACACTTCTCCGCCCGCATAACTTCCAACAATCGTTTACGGACCTTGGTTGGTGCAGCACCGTAGACAGAGCAGCGTCTTCCTCCAGCCCCACGACAAGCGCACCAGCAAATACCAATGCCTTCAACAAGCCGGGTACGCTCGATGGCGGGCAGATAATATCCCAACCGCTGGTATGCGGATACGGCTCCCGCTTCTTGATAACCAGTAGATGAGGTGGCTGCGATTTAGCAGGCACTCCATCAGCGCCGTCGACGATCACGCCCTCCTTACGCAGGCGGAATATCTCGTCGTTAAGAGCATGATCTTTCACAAATTTGCTGTCAATTTGACGCCTCTTAGACATCGACCACAACAGTGAGCTGGGAGTTGCTTGCACTTCCATAGCGTCTTCGTCCTCTTCTGCATCGCAGTCAGTTTGACCAGCCGCTTCGACTGCGATCGGGTAGTGAGTACTACCAGACGATCCGCTGGTCGTCCAGGCGAGCAGCGCCTGCATTTCCTTGAGAATCAGCTTCGACTCCGGCTCCTCGGCATCTTTACCCAGCGACGACAAGCTCAACCCCGACAACGGACTCTCAATCACACTCGTGCCGACCTCCGGGACAGCATCAGCAGGCGGCTCGTTCAAAAGTGAAAGCCCCGTCTCCAGACGAGCCGAGAGATGGCAGAGTTTGCCATTCTTACACCTCGCAAGACGCGGATCGTTCACAGCAACGGCGTAAATGCTGTCCTTCTGCTCTTCCTCAAGCATCTTCTTGCCAGACTTTCGGAGAGCACGCAGCAAGTTCTGTCGGTTGCCATGCCGACAGTTCGCGCCCGTTTCCACCTCATCAAAGCCATCTTCGTGGTCTGAATCCTCCTCCTCCTGCATGTCCTGGTCCCCACCAGCAGCCACTTCCTCACCACCTGCAAGACCCGCCACCAACTCGTCCGCCATCCTGCCACGCAGCTTCAACCTGCACAGCTGTCCACGTCGGTCGTGCATCTCGATGCCCTCTTCGTCCTCTCCAACCACCGCCTGACACGCCGACGCGATCGCCGTCGCGGCCTCCATGTACGCCGCGGGGTGCACCCAGAGCCAGATTTGCCTCTTGGTGTTCTGCCAGTCGTCGTGCAGCTTGAACTCCCCGGCCTCGTAGTCCTTCTTCAGCGGCCTCCACATGAACGTCACTGGAGCGATTGCGCCCTGCGGGAACTGCCCTTCATGGTGCAACATGCTGAGTCCTTCCTCCGCCCCAGCCAGGAACCGGAGACCGTGGAAGTCCGAGCCATTGGGGTCCGACACCAGCTGCAGAGCCTCCAGGATCACCTGGGGCAGCCCGAAAAGCTCAATAAGCCCGTAATAGCTGGAGTCGTGTAGCGTGGCCTTGCTCCGCACAGCTTGGAGCGCGGCGGACACGCTCTTGTCCGCGCGGTGCAGTGCCAGAATGTAGCCATATTGCCCCCCCATGGTCATACGCTTGGCGTGCCACAGGTGCGACGGCAGCCACAGCGGCCGCTCGCAATCTGCGACGTTCGTGCGCTCTTGCAGCAACTTGTGCGGCCGACGCTCGTGCTTCCTGCACCGTACGGAGTCGCTGGGCTTGGGCTTGGGGGCGCCGCGCAGTCGCTGCGGCATCTTGTGCGACTTGAACGCGTTGG